>PVKZ01001968.1:0-285679 GCA_004027375.1 Macroglossus sobrinus
TCCAGTTCCTTATATGACCCAAAAATGCAGAAGGGTCCCGGGAGAGGAGGGGGCTGCAAGGTCAGATTAGTTTAAGCAAATGGCTCAAGGGGCCCAGGGCAAGTCAGGGCATGTCAGGGCAACTGACCTTATGCTGTTTATCTGTTTATCCTATCAGATAGCACAGGGCGAGGCAGATTCTGTCCCAAGGCGAAGTTGCGTAGATCTCAGGTATGAGAGCCTTGATATGAACGGCTCCCGACAATTTAGTATTGTGTATACTCTAAAGTGATAATGGAATACAGCATTAGAAATTTTAAACTAGAAATTCACTTATTTTTTCCCCCAATATTTTCCACTTTGTCAAGGGTATTTACTCAATAGTGAATATATTTTACATATGTATACTTTCTCATATAAAGTAATATGTTTCAATAATATTTATGGAGAATAATATAATTTAAAACTGTTCTAATAGCAATAAAATACCAACAGATTTAATAAAATTCTTTAAATTATGTAATATTTTAACATTACATAAATGTCAATTTTATTTTAGAAAAGCAGCTTATTTTCTTTGGTTCTGTTCCAAGTAAATGAATTGAATTTACAAGTTTAATTATCTGTGCAATAAAAAAAGAAAATAATAATTCCAAACACAGACAATGAAACAAATTACTTGATTTGGTTTTGAAAATATCACTTTATATCTTTTTCTCAGTAGATTTAATTTCCTCAAATGATCATATATCAGTTAATTTTATCTTTAATTTTGTATTCCTTAAGAGGATAGTAAGTAGTGGAACCATCATGGTATATAAGTGCTCATTGAGTAAGTATGTGTCCTTATATGTATATGTATGTGGGCAAGGGAAGTGAAGAGGGATTTTTAAATCTAATCAGTGGGAAGAGGTAAATAATAATTAAGCAGACATTTACTACATTATGTTCTGCTACTGGTAGTTTCTCAGGAGCTCATGGAAAGGCATCATGCAGCCCACTGAGGAGGTGATACAGCCCCAAAATGCGGATGTTTTTCATAAGTGACTCAACCAATTGGTTCCATGCCACAAAAAGCTGGAAGCTGGAATCAGCTGCCTTTGCCACAGTAAACTGCCTTAGCTAGGTTGATGTTGTAAGAATCAGCAAGCAAACAAGTATTCTCTTCTCTCTTACCTTCAATCCTCTTTTTAGTGCTCCTCTTTGTGAACATCTGGGGAAGCCAGGTGGCAAAGAAGAATTGCAATCGTCAGAGGTCCAGTATCTGCGACACCGAGCAGATTATAGAAAAATGGAAATAGCATCAAGAAACAGTAACTTTATAAACTGCTCAATGAACTCTGAATAATGCTTCAATGAACACTGGGTTGTCTACATATTTACATATAAATGTTTTTAAATTTTCAGGGTACTTTATTCGTTTTGTGACTGTGGAACTTTGGATACTGTGGCATCCAAGCCAATATACAAGGATACCAAGTCCCATGAACGTTGGATGTTTTCAGTACAGTAGGTTGACTCTGGAACTCCTATCTTTAAATCTTTTTGCTTCTCTATTTTTACCTAATGGTTTCTCAACTGGGATGCAACATAATGTAACACAGACTCATATGCTGGTTTCCAGTTTTCAGTGTATCAATAAATGTTAGTGTTTTTCTTTTCTTTTTTATTTATTTATTTTTTAGATGATGTTTTTTGTTTTTTTGTTTTTAAAGTACAAAAAGAAATATGTTGATTTAATAAAAAACATAAACTTTTCATTAAATCATAGGGAAGCAGCAAGGTTGGAAGCTCTAGCATTACTTCCAGGCAGGGTTGAGAGGACCTTGGACTAAAGTGTAGCCCATTTTAAATAACAGAAACATGTAAAATAGGAAGCTACATAGAAACAAATCACCAATTGAATAATTATTTGAATATTTTTTCATCAGCAAAATACTTGAGTCTTTCATAAATGTTTCATTCCAGGTAACATTTGAACTTAAAATGTTGTGTGTATGATATCCATTAGGGAAGAATAAGCTTTTATTTTCCTAGGTTTTATTCATGTGGCTCTTAAATCTCTAGAGCCATTCAACTGAGGCCACATTTAAGGCCAATTATAATCTTTTTAGGAAAAGAAAAACATGATTTTATTACATAGGTGATAATAGATATAAATTATATCAATTTTAGTAGGATCTGAAAGCACTGGGCACTTATTATCAATAAAAACTTTTCTAAGTGTGTTTTTGAAACAGTTTACATGGCCCAGGAGACCTCTGCATATGGCAACAAATAAAGGAAATCAAAGTACTGAGTTTCTATTAGATGTGAATCTCAAAAGCACCCTGATTCAGAAAGAAAAGTAAAGGAGAAAAAAAAACCTGTGGTAACTTAAAGCATGTTGCATTCTCCAAAATTTATTCACAAGTTTCAAGAGATTTTCTTATACTGATGATGAATATATAAGTTACAAATAAAAGAAGAAAAATTATGTTTTTTAAACAATAGTAAAAATGTATGTATATAAAAATCATGAGTCCTCACATATGTCAATAAGGCACTGTAACTTATCCAAAGTAATATAATTTTAATCAAAAAGAATAAATATGTATTTTTTCACAATCATTAAGTTCTGCTATGAAAAGAAAGAAATTCCTTAAACTCCACCAGTGGTATTCTGTATTAACTCTTTGGCTATAAAGTTAAGATGCAATGTTTCTTTAAGCTCTGGTTCTTTACATATATATATTATATTATATTATATTATATATATATATATATATATATATATATATATATATATATATATAGAGAGAGAGAGAGAGAGAGAGAGAGAGAGAGAGAGAGAGAACTGCCATGTGCATGTGCCTTAAAATGCTTAACTTGGCTTTATGTGTTCATTTAAACTGCTAATAGTTTTTCCTGCTGTGACTTCTAAAATTGTGTCATTTTATCATGCAAAGAAACATTTTATATATCTCATCAATGGTGTAAACTCATTCTTTGTGGAAAGTTTGCATGCCTTATGTTTTAATATTGTTGGATTCTCTTATTTCTTTCTCTTATACATAACGCACACAAACATACACAGCATCTGTAGATTACTCCAACAGATAATATCAGATTTGATTTTTGCTCTATCATGATGGTTTTATACACTATTTTTATTTAATATTCAGGGTTGTTTTTAATATTTCAGTTCCTCATGAATTGGTGATAAAGGAAACATTCTTGCTCACTTATTAGTTAGACTTTATATTCTCTGAAATCCCCAAAGTAGTCATTTAAAGAAACCAAATATTGTGATTCCTTATCACAGTGTTTTACTGAATATATTCCATATGTCAGTTATTTTTGTCCTTTTCTTTCTTTATTATTATTCATTCATTGAATATCTCTTTAGCAGGTTTCTTAGCTAGACAAAGAGCTTAAAAATTAACAAACCAAGATACTATAAGAAACTCAAAATGATAACAGAAAAATCACTGTTTACAAGACAGAAAATCATGTTACATATGTGTAATGGCGGGGAGTGAAGGAAATGTGATTCTAGGCAGATGGTCCAGCATTAACTGGATCCACATTCAGGAAACATATGTAGTTTAGTGTGGTTGAAGTGTAGGATGCAACTTGTTTTAACAAATTCTGAATAGCATCTTATCCTCTCTATCTTCCAGAAAAAGCCAACTCTAAAAATGCACTCCTTACACATATACTTTACAGACATATTGTACAGTCAGTCTAGTGTAGAGAGTCCAAAGAGCAGTCTGTAGTTATGATAAAACCATTTCCAAATTATGTGACTAATGAGGTGAACACCTTGCTAAATTAATGGTTCTCTTCCCCTTAAATTTCAACTATTTTTCATAGTGACTTTATCAGCAATATACCTAAGGTTTAATTCATCAATTGCATAAAAGCATTTAGTAGAATTTATAAAATATATTTGAAATTGTTTAAAATTCCCACTTAAAATCAATTACTATCATTTGCAATCCATTTGTCTGACAGTGGATCTCCTTGCTAGAAGCATTTCAGAAGAAAACAGTTTCCAATGAGATCTAAGTGGCTTGTCTCATGCACAAAAGCAAGGGAGCCAGGGCTTGGGGTTACGGATAAGACATTGGTTATAATTGATGTTGGTCTTTATGTAGGGTATGTCAAGTTCTCTCTAGGGATCTCAAAGTCTACTGCATTTTGTTTTTAGTTAGAATTATAGGCTAATCTGAATAGGGATTGGGCTTTCCACATCATGACTTGTCTTGAAGCATAGGCCTTCACTAGGAGAAGCCCGCAAATAGTGTGTTATATTGTACAGTGGAAAGAATAGTGATTTAAAATTCTAGAAAGATTGAAGGTTGCTACTTAAAGAAAAAAAATATATATATATATACATGTATATATATTTTATATATTATATATATGTATATGTATATTTTTTTACTCATTTTTTATAATGGAGAATCATGAATAGAAAAAGAAGTATTTTTAACTAAATATATTTTCAGATTTCTTTTTCTGAAAGTAACTGCATTTAAAAATGGTCCTGTAAGTCCTTTGAGTTACGTCTTAGCAATGAGTCACGTCTTAGCAATCTTTGTATATTCAGTACCTAGAGTAGAACCTGGTACATGAGAAAAATTCTGAAAATTTTGAGTAGTTGAACAAATCCAAGTTTGTTTGTTTGTTTGTTTTTTACCATCTTCCTATTGTCTTAATTTCTGAAGGGTATTAAAAATTCTAAAACCTAATCAACATTCAGTTTGTTTTTTTGGTGGTGGGGAAGCCATAAAAATGCTAATGTTTAAACTGTGGTAGGTTGAAGGTCAGTTTAGGGCAGGTCTAGTGGCCTTGCCCTGGGCAAAGCCAAAATGATCAGAAACTTTCTTCTTCAGTGCAATGCAGCTAAGTATAACAATTGTAAGTTTGCTGTTGAGTGCCATTGGGTTCAGAGATTCACATATAAGTTTTATTCATGTATTTGGTATGAAATTAATAAGATCCCAGAGACCAAATCAGAAGCTAGGATAGGGGATTTACTTAGACCTAGAGGAAACTATTTTAAAAACAGCATAACTGTGGTAATAAAATTTATATCACACATTTTTGTATGAAAGTCCAAAAACAAATCATTTGTTTGAAATAATTTTGTAAATTATGTAAATAAAAATGCTGCACTTTCTTTTTTTAATCTCATATTTCTAGGGTATTGAATTTTCTCTCTCTCTCTTTTTTTAATGTGATTGCAACCCTGCTTCTTTCATTGACACGATGTTATTTATGAATGTTGATAATTTAAATCACAATATTATTTGGCTTATTCTTTGATAGTCTACAACCTTTTCATGAATTTTGTATTTCTTCTCACAGAGATGATACACTAGTTTAAATAGTGGTAGAATCTGGAAAATTAAATACAATTTAATATGAGGAATTTTATGCTTTCATTTTTGCATTTTTAGTATAGTGTAGATTAGAAAATAAAAATGTTAAAACCACAAAGGATTATAATGCTGAACTAAGAGATAGTTCTAAATGATCATTTGTAACTTTCTTGTTATCCACAGCTTTTTGTTGATTTTTTGTTTTATTAACATTCTATCGAAGCATAATATAAGACACAAGTGTATAAATTACAAATGTAGATATTAATCTTCAAAAAGTGAACTCAACTTTTTAATCAGTATTTATAACAAGAAATAGAACATTTATAAAACCCCAGAATCTTCCTTATTGTTCCTAATCCACTCCTCTTCAAGGTTAAGCCTATCAGATTTAGGTTTCAAAAGTCATGGAAGGATGAAGTTGGTCTTGAGTCTACAATTTAATTAGTTCAGGGAGGGGAGTTGAAACAGTGACCTTACTTAAAGACTGCTGCTTAAAGAAATAATAAACTTCACCATCTTCATAATAACAAAATCCAATCCACAAAGAAAACTTATGTGTCTCAGTTTTGTATTGAGAATGAGATTTCCTTGGAAATTTGAAATTGTAAGTCAAATTTCCTTGGAAATTTGAACCCTTGTGAGGGTTCAGAGGAGGTATCTCTGCTACCTGAATTTCCAAAACTATAGCCAAACTATAAAGTATAAACTATAGCCAAAAAAGTTTTCTGAAAAGTTATCAGGTAGTATGTATCCTACAGCAAATAGTACTTTTCAAACATGGTTTTACCAATATATATATCTTGTCTCACTTCCTCATCTAACAAAGGTTCTCCTCTTTAATCTAGGTATATATCTTAAACTTCATGTCATAGAGTATGACAGAAATGAAGATGTGACGCCTGAAGAGAGATTGTAAAAGGAATTACAGATTTCACCTATTCCACTACTTATCTTTGTCTCTTAGGATAAAGGCCTTTGAAACTCTATGCTGCAATATAAGACATAGCAATATCTTGAAACTTGTAGGCCAAGGCAAACACACATATACATAGAGAGAGGGCTAACTGAGGGGCCCCAACTCTTCCAACCCCTACCTGTTCAAGTCTTTTCATGCAAGCACCATACATGTGAGTGAGTAAGTAAGCCTTCAGATGAGTCCAGCTATTGAGCTTCCCAGACAGCTGGCCAAAGTAATACATGACCTTCTGCATGAATATAATTTCAAATGACATACCATGGTATTGTCATGGCTCCTCAGATTCATAAAGTCAACACATCCTAGGCAAAACCAAGTGTATAGAAGCTTTATTGCATCAAAATAAAAAAAATTCTTAATCACATATGAGAAAAAATTAAGTATCTTTTACAAAAGACCATCAGTTTGACTAATAATTGACTTTAGGAGGGAAATGCAAATAAAATAGGCAACATAATATGAAAAACAAACAAGCACTACAAAAATCTGGGTTATATGATTTAAATAGATATAAGTCATAATGGGCAAAATTCATAATGTATTATTTAAATGATCAATATAAGAAATAAATGCTGAACTAAATTTAAGTGAGAAGGAAAGTGATGAAGATAAGCACATTCAAATGTTACATAATGTTCTATTATTTTGCTGCTTGATGAATTTACAAGTATTTATAGTATTTTTTATTATATGTTATTTTGTTTGTATAAAAATATTTTATAATGGAAAATTTAAGAAATAATTTTCTTAGAGGATAATAACAGATTCACTAAGACTGTCTAACTATGTGAATGCATTGCACCCTCAATTCAGAATACATAATAGTTATAGTATAACTTTCTAATTAGAAGTCTAGCTTGAAGGTAGAAGAAAGTGTAACTGTTAATATAGTTATGGTTACTTGAATTACAGAAAATAACTTGTATCTTGAATATTTCATCTATGACTATTCTATGATACAAATTATCATTACTACAAAAGAGAATATTTAATTAATTGAAACATAAAATTCTTCTAGATAAAAAATAAATCTCAATTCTATTGGGATAGTTCATATAAAAATATTCCACAACTAGAATTTTAATATAAAATAATGACCTTATTTTTATATTTAATATTGATATTATATAAAATTTCTTTACTCTGTTTGCTCAAGCAATTTTTGCTGTGATTTTAATAAACATTTTTCATTGTTCTTGCCTTATCTTAAAGATTCTAAAATTTAAAAGGAGTTATGACATATTTAGTAAATTTGTTCATATCTTAAAATATTCAAATAATGAAAAGTATGCCTATGTAAAACACAGACATTTTATTCTTTGGTTCTTTTTATGGTTTAGACTTTCTCTCAATAAAAACCATAAAATTAAAATGACCATGCAAGGGTTTATGAAATGCTTCTGACCCAGCATGGTGAAGCTAATGGCAGCAAAATTGTTTCCTGAATCTGCTAAAATACCTGGAAAGAACCATTTCACAACACATAGGCAGACAAGAAGTCTGAAAAATTCATTTTTTTGGTAAGCCCCTCATCTGGCAGCTACACATAGAAAGAAAAATGTCTATGTTCACAGTTATATTTTACATATGCAAAATATATGTCAAACAACACCTTAGCTATCATACCTTGCACAGAAACTAATGAGAAAGACCTTGATAGAATTAAAGTATAATTATTACTGAAATAATAAACATTAATAATTACTAGAACAGTACTTTTATTCTATATCTTATTGAATTTCTTTTTTAATAGAGACAAAAATAAGTGATAAAGACATTAAATCATTGAATTAAATTTCTCTCACTAATTAGTGCCCTTCTAAAAATAAAAATGACACCATTTGAGTTTAGTGGATTGAAATCTATGCTTAAATTATATTAACGTAGCTTTTTCTCTAAGCATTCTAATAAATTTAGATTTCTGCTATGTATTTATTTATATAAGGGGGTTGAAACTTGCACATATTGCTCAATATATAAAAGTAAACAACACTGACCATAGAAGTCTTACAGTTATTGACTCTGTATTGTCCTTTGAGGGAAGTTGAGATCAGAGAATTGAGAAAAGGACGCAATACAATATAATAATGAATTAATGCAATCACTGCATTTGAGTGATCCCTGCAAAATGGCTTTTAAATATTATATTATTATTATCTTGGTCATTATCAAAAAAAATATGCCTAGCCATGGCTTAAACAAATAAGAAATTTTATTTTTATCATATAAAGGAGAGATGGTTATGATAATAGTTATAACAACTCAATTATCTTACAGCCTCTGTATCTAAAATTCTCATTGCCTCTTCCCAAGATCCTAGGATGACTGTGTTCCTTCAGTAAAAATAACCTTAAATAGTAAGAAGCAAGGGAAGAGTGGTTCAAGCAATAACAGTCCCTCTTATAAGAAGAAAGCAAATGTTTTCTCGCAAGCACCCCTTGCAAATTTCATGCACATCTTATCTAGAACTGTGTCAGGTAACTCTCTCTAAGGGCAATGAAGCTAAGAGTGTGAGTCTTAACAGTTCTATCCTCTATGAATGGTAGGGAGAGGTAGAACATCTTTGGGTGTGGAAACTGGTTAGCCAACCATTAGAGTCCACCAAAGTCATCAAAAAATATATTCATAATTTAGTATATGTTTATTGAATGTCAAATATTTTTCTAGGTTCTAGTTCAATAACATATATGCATACATTAAATAGATTACTTGATACAAAATATATTATTATAAATACAAAATGATTAAAAATACTTTAGAAAAGGTACACCATTTTTTTAAAAAAGGTTGTAATAGAAGTTTACCATGTACATTTTTTTAAATGTGCTTTCAGAACCTGGGAAATTTGAAAAATGTTATAAAAACAGATATTAAAGTTTGAATAGTACTATACAAGAGAACAGAAACTAATATTTATAAAAAAACTTGTAAATCTAAAAATGTTTTTGTAAGAACATAAAGAGACAAATATACCCATAATGCATATGACAGAGGGCTTAACAATGTACCACCAAGCATTATAACTTTTATAACTTTTTGATCAATCTTTGCTACTTCTATTAAATTTATTTTTCTTACTGAAGCCATATAATATACTTAGGTTAGATAATAATAATATATTTTGTTTTGTAAAAATATATTGGGAAGTGAATAAGAGAAAGCTAAAAGGCAAAATTTAATTGTAAAATTACTTATATGATCCTGAATGATATAAATTATTTGAATATTATCATATTATAATAGCAAAATGATTTATTTGGTAAATTAAAAATATTTATAATTAAGTATAGCATATTAATTTTGCAGTTCTGATCTCATCAAAAATAAGATAAAGTATGTGAGGCAAATCTATTTTTCTTTAATGTGAAAAAAGCAACTTTTGAAAATTTCAAAAATAAAAAAAGTGCTATAAATGTGTTTTAGTAGGTTTTTAAAATCTATATTTTGAATACCACAACAATGTATAATAAATGCACCACTTTATTGTTAATTTTATCTCCCAGACACATTTATGGGAGAGAAATAAAAACAGACTATTTTCTTGACTAGATATATATTTATTCAAAAAGGAGCTTCTAATTGCTAAAATACTTGGGTCAAACTATCATCTCTATTCTGCTGAACTATCCCCAATATCAAGTGGAGAAACAAATATGACTCAGTTTTATTTAACCTCTATAATTGTTACCCCTATCTTTGTCTCTTCTTGAAATATAATTGTGCACTTTCACTATCAAATGTAACTTTTCATTCACCATTTATACCTTCAGTGATCTCTTATTCTTCCAAGAATAAGTACATTCCTACATTAAAGACTATTATATAATGATGAATAAGCATTAAAAATAAAAGTAAAAATAAAGAAGTGAAATTAATTTTAATGATATATTTTATTTAACCCAATATGTATAGTCTTTTCAATATGTAGTTAGTATACAGGTATTAATTAGATATTTTATTTTAGTTTATGTACTAAGTTTTCAAAATTGTAGCTTTTATAGCATATCTCAGTTCATACTAGCTGCATTTAAAGGGCTCAATAGCCAAATTTGGTTAGTGGCTACTGTATTGGGTAGTCTAGCTCCAGAGTATCTGGGATTTTGCTTTTCTGTTTCAGATTAACTAAAGCAGCATGTCTACTTTAAATACCAAGCTAGGTGCTGGGCCATACATACATATATACATGTTTTACATAATTGAAGTTTATAACAAAGATACATGTCTAAATAAAATACTAAACCACTTGTACTTGGAGATAAATCAAGCATGTACCTTAAGCCAAAACATAGACAACATGTAAGGATATATTTAAATAATCATCACAAATCTGAATGATTAGTTTGAAAAATCTAAAACATAACAATTGAACATTAGAAAACTAACAGAAAAAATTTGACACAATAGTAGGACTTTATAGAAAAAATAAAAATAAGTACATAATATATATTGTGTTTAATAACATGGATAATAATATATCAATGAAATATTTCTAAGTAAAATGAGTCATAAGACATTATGCTTAATATAACTTCATTTTGATAAAACAAAACTATTTGTCATCATTTGCACATATATGTGTAGTTAAAGAGACTGAAAGGCTAAAATTAAAATTCTTTAACATGTAATGTACGGATGTCTGATTTATAAAAAATTTGTATCTTTTTCCATATGTTTATCTATATTTTCTAAAAGGTACTAATTTTTCTTCATAAGAAAAAATACAATAGAGGATAGCAATAATGAATAGATAATTTGAAAAGCTTTCTGCTATAAACACCTGAATATGCAAGATAAATTTTATTAAAATTTTATTAAAATTTATCTTTCTTGTACATGCATATAATTGAGGTAATTTAAAGGAAAGCACAATTTCTTATTTTTTACAGAGAAGAAAGAGTTCAAGACAAGTGCATTAAACATCTGATGCTGAACCTGGTATTGTAGCTTCTCTATGTTGTTTGGTATGTGGAGATGGATGGGGAGCTTTTTTACAACCTAAAGAATTAGGTTTTACTATAAATACAGGAAATGGAACTTTTCATTTAGGTTCTGAAGTTTCAGTATTTGAAAACAACACCCCTACTCTAAAATTAATCCTCAGTGGAAAAAATTGTCTAAAATATCCATTCACAATCACAAGAAAATGACAAACACCTAACTTATGTCCCCTCCCCCTTAGGCTCCACTTGAGATGTCTTCTAAAATGTGTAAATACATGTGTATTGTCCAATAGGTGTGGTTTCAGTATACACTGAAACTTGACCTGGACAAATATCTAGTTGATGAATAAATATAAAATTATATTCTAAACTTATTGCATCTGTATGGCAAGACAGACTATAAACCCAGGATACACAAGTTTCAGGATAAATTAACATTACATATATTTAGCTCATAATAGAAATATACATTTACAAAGCCTGTTAGGATTACTTTCGCTGTATAACAAATTCTCACAAAGCTGCCATTTTAAAATAACCTTTTTATATATTCATGAGTTCTGTGGGTTTAGAATTCACGAAGATCATAGTAGAAGTGTTTTATTTGTTGAATCACATCTGGGACATATGCTTGTGAAGACTTGATGGAGGGTTGACTCCAGGGCTAGTGGCTGAAATCAACCAGAGAATTTTCACATGTGTGTGAGTTGACTTTACCTGTTGGGTAGGAATTCAATGAGGGTTCACAGGAGCACAAACATGTAGGCTTTCCATGATGTGAGCTTCTCCAATGAATGTAGGCCCCAAGTATACAAAAGAAAATATCTCAGCAAACAACTAAGATTCAACCCTGGCTTTCATGAGATAGCTCTATAACATGTTTTTACTATGTTCTACTTGTTAAATGTGAGTTATTTATATCAGAAAAGATTCAAAGGAAGAAGACAGAGTAAGTATCTTCAAGAAGACAAGTGTTAAAGGATTTGTAGACAGGTTTTAAAACCATCATAGTATGCATTTGGGCTGCAAATTATTTATATTCTTATTATTTGCAAAATAAGTGGTCTTCTTCCAAGACTCCTTAAAAATTTTATTGCATTATAGCATTAGGCTCAGTCTCAAAGCTGAGGATCTCATAATCTAAATTAGATCCAGGTCAGATGAACTTCTTAAGATACTGTTATTCTTGATATAAAGACCTGTGAAGCAAAGAAACCAGTTTTTTTCTTCCTCTGCCCAAATCCCTCTCACCAATATATGCAACATTTGTTATGAGAAAGGAGTTGAATAACTGCTATTGATATACCCACTTAAAAATATAACTAATTATGAGCTAAAATGGAAATTACAAAGCCCATTAGGAAACAGTCTAACATAATAGAAAACATAAATTCTTGGCATTCTAAACCAAAAGTAGGTTTAGAATGCCAAGAATTTATATTATGATAGACAGCCAAATTAATATTTTAAATGATTAATACAATATAAATTAAAATATTAAAAAATAAGATACCATGAGGCAGTGGATATAGATTTAAAAAATAGAATTTTAGAAATAAAAATATTATTAAAATTTTAAATGCATGATATAGGTAAAATAACAATTTAGATAAAAATCAATACAGAATTAGTTAAAATAAAAAACTGAGAATGCCGATCAGTGTAAAATTTTTTTTAAAAGATGTGAGGTTTAAGAAATGTGGATAAAATTATATGGTGTAACATATTCTGAAAGAATCCCCCTGAGAAAATAAAAGAAGCAATACATAATATAAAAATGTAAAAATATTCTGAAGTTATCTTAATTTTTAGATTCTGGAAATATAATCAGTATCAGGTGATAATAAATAACAATAAATCTATACTTAAAAATATTCTAAAAGAAACTTCAGAGTTAGAGAGATCCTGTAAGTAGCCTGGGGGATAAAAACCTACAAAAGACAATAAGCTTGGCATTGAACTTGACAACAGCAACACATCAGAAGATAATATAGTATATTCATAGTTCTTAGAGAAAATTAGTTTAGAATTCCAACCTCAAATAAACTACCATTAAAGGTAGGCATAAAATAGATATTTTCTAGAGAAACAATGAGTAAGAGTTCACCACTCATAGATAGACATTTAAAGAACAAAATCTCATTTAAGGATGAGAATTAAAAGAAAAGAATCTCCACAAACTAGGAAGAAGTAGAATACTAGATGTAATTGTGATCAAAGAATATATTAAACATATTGATAAATCTAATTAAGGCTTGCTAAATTTTAGAGATATAAAAAATTATGGACCAAAAAATTGTGTAAGACAGGAAGCAGTAGATAATTGGAGGTAATGGATAATAAACATTTGTGTGTATATATGTACACATAAAAAATTGTAACAACTGATTTTTAACCATGATGAATAAATTATGCCTGTTATAATTGCTAGAATATCATGAAGGTAAGAGAAAGAAGATAAAAGGGGGGAAAACCCCTGTTTCAGAAATGTAGAAGGCAAGAATTTGAAAATTTTCTCGTGATAAAAAAACTTAGAATGTTGGACAGAATTCAGTAAACATCATTGCAAATGTATACTAAATTCTCAGGATTGTAAGTGCAACACCTCAAGTCAAAAAACAGAGAGTAAATCAAATACCAGAAAGTGAGTAGAAAGTGCAAACAGATGCAGCAGCTGTGCTAGGAGGCATATCTCTACATTAGTAACCAAAGGTTTGGCTAGTAATGGTCCAAAAAGCAAAGTCTAAGCTGAAAACTCAGGCATAAAGTGATTACTGATGCTTCAGCTGTACTTAGAGACATTTGTTGATATTGGTAATCAAAGAACTTGGTGATAATGGTCATGGAGGTCCAGGGTCAAGGTACTATGTGAAAATTTGAGAAACACATTCTGGCATCAAGACTAGATTTTCAAAAGGTGTCTGTTTTCTATGTAAATGTGGACCAAAAAGAACATCAATGAAAAAATGCCCACCTTTAATAGGAAATGAAAAGAAATATTGTCTATTTGTTTTAACTATGGATAGAGCAGACAAAAACATATTTCCCCTGACATTTGTGACCACATACTTTCATTCACATGAATTTTGCATTAATATTTATACTACTTTATATGTGAGGTCTAGAAACTCAGACAACACAGAATTTCTGAGATAAAGTCCCACAAAATATAAACTTTTAATCTAAAATAACAAAATACAAGAGAAGCAAGCTATCAGGATGTCAGGAGCAGAGAGAAACAATAGCATGATTAATCTGTCAAGAATTACAGAATAGAAACTTTTGGTGCAGACTATCTGGTATACTGGTTAGTTGCTCTCCCAACTTTTTTAACTTCCTCTTGGATTCAGAGATGGAGTATTTACACGGTGGTAGGCTATGGTCATATACCAAGTTCTGGCCTGTACAATGTGTTTAAAACTTATGCATGTCACTTCTAGACCTAGCTGATATAAACTTCCAATGCATAATTTTTCATTTTCTTTTTTTCACAACCTTGTAGAATAGAGACAATAGGATGGGTTTGGAAGAGGGGAACTCAAGATGTTAAAGGAGATTGTATACTCGAATAGGCATAAGGAAGACCATTCAGCCCCAAACACCTGACTGATGTGTTTTATTTACATTTGCAAGAAATATGTGGCACAGATATTGGTTATGTGTTTGCAGCAAGGGCTAGCAGTAAACAAAATAATAAACCATAAAATGTGCATAAGTAATTAAATAAATAATAGAATAAATTAAAAATAGGAAAAATAAAATGTCCTCAGTAAGGACCAGTTGGATTTGGAAAGTAACAAAGTGAATACCTATATAATACATGTTTAGGCTTTAAAATTAAACATGACATTTAAAAGTTTCAGTTCAGATTAAATTGGAATTTAAAGAATAAGTAGTAAACTACAAGAATTATCCAGAATATAAATTATGCAGAATACAGCATAAATAGATAAAGTGGTTGAAAAATGATAAAAGACATGGAGAAAGGCTAAAATACATATAGTTCTTAAAAAAAGAGAGAAAAAGAAAGAGAGGCACAATTTGATGACATAAGAATGAAAATGTTTCGCATTTGATGAGCAATATACCTAAAACAGGTAATAAGAAATCTACACTTAAACACCTATGAAACTGAAGATCAGAAAGTTAAAAGATGATTTTAAATTAAAACTATCCAGGAAGAGACATATTACCTAGAAGTTACATTAATAGCAGATTTTCAGTTGTAACAATATCAATAAGTGTGTGAAAATACCCTCACAGTACTGAAAAATATTATGTCAAAATGGCTCTTAATATTCAAACTGGGAGTAATTATCTTCTTCTTCTTATTATTATTTTTACAGACCAAGGATGTTTACCATATATAGGTTTTCATTAAAAGAAATTCCAGGAAGAAGAAAACAACATACTTTAGTTCTTTCTTTAGAAAGAACTGACTTGAAAGAATCAGTTAAGCAAGAAAAAAATATTAATTTATAACACAAATACATATGCTGAACACCTATTATGTGTAAAGTACTGAAATAATACTTGAGGAAACAGAAGTGGATGAAGAGATAAACTCCTAGCTTCCGAGATCTTTTAGCCTCTAGAGGTAATTAACAAAAACATTTAAATAAATATGTAGTGCTAGATACTATGGTAAAAATTAAAGCAGAATATAGAAACAATGTTCAAAGGGAGCTTAAATTTAAAGAAAGTATAGTAAAAAATGTCAAGTATATTTTTCCTCCTTTTCTGCTGGCTAAGGGCAATGGTTTTCCTTTACTCACACAACATTATAACATCTAATGTGTGGAGGTTTTCCACATCAACCAATTCTCCAATTGTCTGTGGACACCAATTGGTTGTCCTACAGTTTAATTCATTCTGACACTAATTGCCCAGTGTGAATTCAAACTATACAGATTATGAGCTCATTCTCATAAAACACTCTCGATTTCAGAAGTCAATAGCAAGTACAGGTTGTCACCCATGCTTCTGATGAACCAGTTATAAACTGGAGGCTTCTATGACATAATTTGTTAGGATAGCTCATAAAACTCAAGAACACATTTATTTACATTTACTAGATTATTATAGAGGATATGACAAAGGATACAGATAAACAGCTAGATAAAGAGATATATAGAAAAAAGTATAGAGAAGGGGCATACAGCTTCCATGCTCTCTCCAGGCACTCTACCCTCCTAGAAACAGATATGTTCACCAATTCAGACTCTCTATCATATTGGTTAGGGTTTTTACGAAGGTTTTATCACATAGGAATAATTAATTAAATTATTAGCTATTGTAATATTGTAACCTCCGGCCCTCTAATCATGTGATCAGTTCTTCTGGTTGCCACCCTGCCCGAATGCTCTAAGAATCACCTAAATAGTATAAGCTTCTCGTTGAAAGATGCTTATTATAAATAACAAAATAACAAGCCTATCATAAAGGAAATTTCAAAGGTTCTAGTATCTCTGTACCAGGAACCAGAGATGAAAACTAAGTATATATTTATTATATCGTATCACAATATCTCACTGGCTAATACAAATTTTAAAAAGGACTCAAAGTTTAGCTCAACTTCCTTCTAATAGATATTTATTTAATTTATAGCCCAAATGGGGTATATTTAAGCATTTAACTGGGTGCTTTTAGTGATTATGTTGGTAACACAGGTAAAAATAAAGACTGCCCTGTCTAAATTGGATAAAGAGCCACCACACATACATGTGAACAAAATTTTAGCAGTCACTTCTAATCTATGTTCTTTTCTTCCTGGAAAAGTGAGTGTAGCCCAAATATTATATCTTATCATAAGTAAATCTAATTCTAGGTGATCAAGACTGAAATAAATATGTATATAAATGTTTGTATTGCTTTATATAGTCTTAACATAAATGATGTTTAAAATAAGAGATATATGAAGAAAGAAGAATTTGTTTACAACTAAGAAATACTTAGAATAAGTTAAACTAAAAAGTAAGAGTAAAATTAAAGTAAATAAAATGATCTAGCTAAATTGAAATGCAATTTTAAATAAGATAAAAATAGAGAGCTAACTAAGAGATTATACAAGTATTAATAGAATTAAGGCCAAAATGAAGTGAATTCTATTAGGTAAATTATAATCTATGGTAACTAGCAGAAAAAAAAATAAGAAAACAACAAAATAAGTGAATCAAAAGAAAATAGGCATAAGAGTTCACAAAAAAGTACTTGAATGACTCAACAACCTTAGGAAGTACCTTCTGTTGAGGTTTTGGCTCATTCTTCTTTATGTCTTCATCTCTACATACCACTCATCTCTTCTATTGCCATTTGTGTGAATCTTTTCTGCTTTTTCTTCTATATAGGTATTTTTTTTTCATCTACCTATAAAGAAAGACTCATAAATTTAGGACACAAACAATAGCTAAGAAATATTTGGAGTGAGAGTCTTTCTCTCTTAAGGAATGTATAAGATGTCCATTTAATTTATCTTCACTCATTTCTCTTTAATTATAAGTTGATTTTTCCAGATCAGGTGTTGACTGTCCTTCTGAATTTTCTAATAAAGGAGTATTTTTATTATGAGATGGAAATTTCAGACTATTAGGGAAAATAAGTACACAATGGCTATTAAAATCACCTGGAAGTCTTTTAAAACTAGTTGCTGGGGAACAGCTAATTTCTGATTCAATAGGTCTGGGCTGGGCCCCAGGAATCTGCATTTCTAACAAGTGCTCAGGCGATGATGACATTGTTGTACCAGGAACCACAACTGAGAATGACTACACTACACTGGTAAATAATTATTTGTTTCACCATGAACCACAACAATCTATTATTTCTGTCTGCCTTTATGGGAATATTTTACCCATAGAATCTATAAAATCTGAATACCATATTGGGAATGTCGTTCATTCCAAAGAGGCAGTGTTGCATAACTGTTATCTATTCGATGGCTGCAAGCTACTCAGTCTCCCTAAATTTTGATTTTCTTCTCAATAAAGGAAGAAAGGGAACACATTTTAATGGTTACTGTTTGTACATGTAGTGAGGTTTAATAAGAGATTCCACATAAAGTGTTTGATATAATGGCACAGAGTACACATTCATCACTTCTAAGAGAAAAAAGAGCAAAAGAAAGAAAATGAAGAAGAGAAGGAGAGCATTAGGAGCAAAAACATTTAATGTGCCACATATAAAATTGCAAGGTAAAACATACTAACTTTTCAAAACACACCAAGTAACACTGTTATATTTCTTAAGCAATTCTTAATTCTAAAAGTAAATGATAGTATTAAAAATCTAAGGTTTTTTTCCATAAAAGTAAATTTAATGATTACACTTTTTTATCACTTACAAAAACATTATATATATTATTTAAAACTAAATAAATAGTGGGTAAATATATCTTTATATACTAAGAAAAATATAATATAAATTGTAGGTATGAGAATAATTATGAGAATCTTTTCTTTGGTGTATGTATTAAATACATATATGTAGTAATAATTTATTTATTTTTTTCCCCCCCTGATTTTGAGATTTCAATCTAAGATTATTGAGACTGGAAGATTTTGCTAGCTGTTAAGAAGTAAAAAAGAAAGAAAGAAAGAAAAATCCCCATCACAGATAGAGAGTATTAAACAAATTCATTTCCATTATTACTATCTTTACAAACAAATGAGAGATTGTTAATGACAATCTCCATGCTGTTTTTTAAGCATGTATTTCTTGCAGTAAAAAGAAGAGCAATAATAATTTTATCTCAAACCCATTTTCCTAAATAAAGTGATATTTATTATGTCATATTTACTTAGCACCACTTCTAAATTCTTGTACATCTACATATGTGGACTGCTCAAAACTTTTCTTCTGATAATATAGAAAAGCAGAAGAACTAATATTAACTGTTTTTCTCAGTCTTTCCTGAACGAAGCAAATAGAGTTGTGTTCTCTGTCAATGCAGTTAAAACAATTTACTCACAGTAGGATGGGAGGGAAAAAAAAGGAAACAAAACACAGCCATTAATTCAAAGAATCCTTAGAAAACATGTGTATAATAGTGATTAATGAGAATATACTGACTAGGGACACACCTAAACTCTGTTGATATACAAAATAAATAGCCCAATCTACTGTACTATGAATTCCTGCCAGTTCTCAGTGTGGGTTAGAGCTCTGTTTTGACTATTAAACAGCAAATAGTAACATCTGGAAATGTGAAGGTCAAAGGTCATTTTACTCATAAAACTGCAGCAGCATGATTCATAATAACCTGTATCTGACCTTGACATGAACTGTGGACTGCTGCTGATATTGTTGTTTAAATAAATTAAAAACCCATTCTTTTGTTCTGTTGTGATTTTATTTTGATGACTATGTTACTGAAACAGCTAATACAGAATTCAAAAATTCCAAATGCTGCATCCTTATGTTTAAATTGAAAAGTATCTATTTTTGCTGAAATTTATTCCATCTTCCATATGTTATAATAACATTTGGCAGACAAGATTTATTAAAGTAAAAATGTTTCCATATTCAAAGCTTATATGTTATTTTCCACTTCTTGTGTTGATAATTGAATGTATGATATTTACATTTCAAAGTATGCATTACTTTAAACAATATTTAAAACAGCTCCTAAATTTCCTTTTTTTGTCTCACTATTTCTTTTATGTCTCGTAACATAGTTGTTATGGACAGAATGTCTGTGTGCCTCCAAATCCCCAGTGTGGCTAATTTGAAGATGGGGCCTCTAAGGAAGTAATTAAGGTTAAATAAGGTCAAAAGGGAGAAGCTCTGATTTGATAGGATTATGTCCTTATAAGAGGAGAAACCAGAGATCTTGCTCACTCTCTCCATGTGCAGGAAGAAGAGTTCATGTGTGCACACAGGGAGGTGGCAACCACCTGCTATCAGATATTATGGTCAAATATCTGACCATAATGGTGCCTTAATCTTTGATTTCCAGCTTTCAGAAGTCTGGGGAAAAAAAAATATTTTTTAAGCCACCCAGTCTGTGGTATTTTGTTCTGGCACTCTGAACTGACTAGTGCAATATTTTATTTAGTGGTTTTCAGAAGATAATATGTGCAGGTTACCCTTCCAAAAAACTGTTTTCATTGAGGCTAGGGCATGGGGTTGGAGTGTATGATGCTCACTAATATGGAATAATATTGAAAGAGGAGTATTTTCAAAGAAAGCTGATTAGGATGTTTTGAATGTTCATCTCTATATTTGCAGATCTTAGAATTGACCAGTAATTATAAAAATGCATTAACTCTTAGATAGTCAATTGCTAAACACTATATGTAATGGAGTAAAATGATATCTTGTAGAAAGCAGCAAATAAAAATATGTTAAGACTGTCTATATAGGAATATTTTTGTATGTAATTAGGACAAAGAAATTTTATTCTACTGCCCCTCTCTCCTTCCCCACCTCTTTTAAGATAAAATTTGCTCAGATCTGTCTCAATTCAGATTACTGTACTTCTGACTGTATTTCTGTTGTACTATTGATCACAGGAATCAATCTGAAAAATTTTAGCAGAAGTCATGGGTTCATTTAGAAAAGCAAAACTCCCAGAGAGTAGATGTCTCATAAGTATGTTAATTAAACTCCATTGGCAAATTAATATTCTACATCTTCTCCTAGCTCCTTTCTCGTTTCTAGTACTCATTAGTCTTTATTATATCAAGTTATTGTTTAACTACTTGTAACTTACTGAAAGGGGAGTCTCTGTTTGAGTTAACTGACTTTAAAATCATAGTTTATCTCACTTTAGTTGTATGGTCATCTCTATATCAGCATGTAATTTGTTACTAGACTGGGTGGATAATGGTTGGTTGCAATGGGATTGCTGAAGAGATTGTCATTCTAGCTTGTGAACTAAAGACAATGATTGTTCCTGTTGAAGTGAAGGCATTGTTCCTAAGGTAAAGGAGGAAAACAGAATCATTAAATTGTAGTTATCTTGGAAAAATAATTAATTTATTTAAATATCTTTTCATCATAATATTTATTCACATATTTAAAAAGAACCTTGGTGAGTTTCTATGTATTGAATTTTATTGTTGAAAAAAAGTATATGATATGATCTGTGATTAGTTGTAGATTCTGTTTAATAAGTACCAGGTGCTTGTCAGTTATCATTTGTCAGGTTTCTACCATTATCTGTGAACAAATGTTCCTAGTTAAGTAAAATAGGAGAACTGGGGACTATGAAAGGGTGAGCCTATACCTGGGTCACAGTTGGCTTCATTTGATATGTTAAAGCTGATATCTGGTTTCTTTAAATAACATATTAAAACCAAAGGTTTGAGGAAAAAAATAACAGTTTTTGACCTTAGAGGCATTAACAGATGAATTTAAAAGACTACTTCTATAAAATAAATATTTATAAAATGCATAAAGACTGGTTTGACAAAACAAAATAAAAAATTCTAATACAATTATATTTAGGTCAGTATATTTTTTGGTAACAAATATATATTTCATATCGCCTTGGCTTTTTATGTGTTATTATATGGAAATGTTCTTAAAAACTACACGTTACCTAATTGGAGTGCTAAAACTCCAGATCAAATATCTAAGGAAGAAGAGAAAAATATGCATACAGTATAAATGAACTATAATAAATAGCTCCCAGTAATTTTTTAAAAGTTGAATTTGTGTTAGAATTTTGGGACTTGATGAATAACAGAGGGTATGTGTGTGTATCTGTGTTATGACAGCAGATTTCCAATACTCAACGGGGGAAGACTAAGAAGCTAAGACAATTGGTGAGAATTTATTAGCATGGACAAGTGCTCAGGTATAGAATCATTGCATGAAGTTTTAGATTTTTTTCTAGCATCTTAATCAACTTAAAAAAGGGGCTTACCACCCGGATCTTATTTGTTTTTCTTTTTACAACTTTATGGTGTTACTTTTTTCCTTTTTTACCTTTAGACTACCTTTCTGTGCTCCATTTCATGAATTAATCACTGAATTTTATTTTCACTTCAATACTTAAGAAGTGTATTGAAAAGTTTATTATCATTAGGTTAGACTTCTTAAAAGAAATAATTATGTCCCATTTTTAATTTTTATTTTCAGTTTCTGACCAATGAATACAATTCAAATGCTTGCTTGACATCTCCATCCAGTCTACCACTAAAGTTCACAAAACCACACTTATCTTCCTTTAAAATTTTCACTTTCTTTATATAGTCAATTGTGCTTCACAAATAGAATTTTAATATTACTGTAAGTGTAATGGAAGTGCTTCTCATTTAAGATGACAAAAAAGTTTTTTGACTTTCACGTGTAGAATAGATTGGAGGGAAACAGAATGCAAAATGTTGTAGCAACTGAGGAATGAGGTAAGTTGCTACAAGCAAAGATGGAAAGAAGGGGGACATTTAAGATAATTTTGGAATTAGAATAAACAATACTTCTAGTAGAACTGAAATTTGGAGAGGAAAGAGATTAAAGCTTAATAATATTATCTAGATTATTGGTTTGGGCAACTGGGAGAAACAGATAGCATTTACTGAGATGGAGAAAAGTGAGGGAGAAACGGTTTGAGACTTATTATTTTTACTCCAGCATTAGTGGACAAGCATGAACTTTGGCAGGTGTGAGATTTCTGCAGTACTTCTGGGGGTTCTCCTGTGAAGTTTCCTGTGATTCTTGCAATGGTCTAATACCTTGGGAGCAAGCAGCCAATTGGGGAGCTAACAGCGACTTTTTGTACGTTTGTAGATTCACTACTCAATAATTTTATAAGCATCTAGTTACCTATTTGAAACTTATTTCTGTAATGGCTTCTGTTTCACTGACACAACCTTGACTTATTTTTTATCTCAGTTCTTTAAAGTAGAAGTGCACTATAAATATTCTAAAAAGGTATGTCAAAGTTTCAACCATGTTATCTCTTGGAACAGGGATGGCGAATGGTGATTCTTGATGACATTATGTTTGCCAAATATTTTATTTTCTGAAATTTATAAATTTTTAAGCAGTTATGATTCAATATTCAGAAAAAAAAATATGTGTATATATATATATATATATATATATAAGGAGGCCTTATTTAGATTTTAATAATATTAGCAATTAAATTAATTAACTAATATTTGTAACTACTGCATACAACCAAGTAAAACAGAGTACTTATGCTTATTAAGCTCACAACTAGATGTCAAGCAGTGTCATAGAAGTAGAATGACAAAGAATAGTAAAGGTATAGAGAATGGATAAATTCTGAGCAAAAGCCTTAATGACCTGAAATATTCCATCATGTATTATGTGCAGGCGATAACTGGCTGGCCAAACCAAAGTGGCAGGTGCAGAGGTCATGAGGTGGAAATTTGTTTGACTTATTCAAGACACATCAAGAAGATGAAGATAAACTGTTTGTCATGAACATGTGGAAGAGGAGTCAGATATTATTCTAAATGCAGTGAGGAAGCATTGGTGTGAATAAATTGTTGTGGTAATAGATGTGGAGCAATATGACTTAATTCATATTTTAAAAGTATTCTCTGACTAGTGAGTGAAGGATTCTGAGAAGCGGGTGAACGCAGTACTGAAATCAGTAGACCTTTCAGGACAACTTTCCAAGCAGCTCAGTTTAAAGCTTTTGGAAGCTTGAACTAAGGTGTTGAAGTAGAAATGATGAAAAATAAGTGGAGTTTAAGACATATTTTGAGAATAGATCTAAAAAGATTAGTTCTGGGGAAAAGAGAAGAGTAAATGATGGCAATTTGATTTTGAGTCTGAATAACAAGTTCTATAATTAAATGTTGCTATATTACAGTTCTGGAAGTGTTTACATGTATCATCACATATTTTTACAACAATACTATGAAAAACATTTAGTGTTAGCAACTTTTTCTTTTTTTGGATAAGAAACAGATATAGATTAAAAAAAAAATAGTACAAGGTCACACAACTAATAAGTAATGGAGAAGAGGGAAAGTTCTCCCAGAGAGAAAGCTGTTTTAAAATGGTAAAAAAAAGAATGTAACATTTTGCTATAATCTATTGATTATGCATAATAGTCGTATTTTCTACTGCATTGTTTAAAAACAAGTGACATAATCTTTTATCCATAAAGAATATTATTACAGATTTACTGATATAATCAATAAAAGGGAAATATTAATTTATTGACCTGTTCCACACAATCAGCTACAGACATCTCTGCCGAAGATGCATTAACTGTGGCAATCCAGAAATTTTATAAATAAAAATATGATGAGGAAATTTTATCAAGAGAGGATTATTGGTTTATCATTGAAAAAAATTACCTGCAAAATGTATAGGCTTTAAGAACTGTGAACGCATACATTTGTATATATTAATAAGATAATGGTTATTGAGTGCTTACTGTTTGCTAGCCACTATTCTAAGAGTTACATATATACTGATTTATTTAATACTCATAATAATACCAAGAGTTACATTACTATTATAGGTCATTATAATTATTTTTATTTTACAAATGAGAAAACCAAGTTTCAGAGAGTTTATATTTGTCTAAGATCACACAACTAGAAAGTGGCAGATTTCAATCTGAGGACATTATTTGGCTTTAGGGTCTATACTCAAGCACTGTATAATACTTATATCTTGATTTCTTGCTGCCTATCAAAGTGAAAAGTAGTTTCTATTATTATAGAATAGATAATTTTGTCACAATAACTATAATAACATTTTAGTAATTATAATAGAATACCTATGAGTATATCTGATTTTGACCTGGAATTCCTAAAGGCATATATGGGAAATTGTCCTGCGACTTGATAACATTTCTTTACATAATTCAGGAAAGATTGGATCCTGTTACTGTAGAAGGAAGCACAAGCATGGAAGATACAAAGTACATCAGTAGAGTACTTTATTTTGCTTAAAAACTAACAAAAATTAGTAGAACAATAATTTTTTAGAGTTACTTTGTGCATTTATACATATATTTGTAATTTACCTTGTTTTTCTCTTTACTTCCAGTTTCTAAAAAATCTAGTTTATTACTTGTGAATAAACTTAAAGTTACCTTTGACATTTCTTGTTTCATTTTTTTCATTCATGTGGAAATTATAAGGAACTTATGTTATTTGACCTTAAGATTATATAACTCCTAGCTTGTATTTTTTGACTATTCTTGTTTTTAACATGATGTGTGTTTATTTTGTTATAGAATTCATAAACATTGAAGTCAAAATATAATGCATAAAATGCCAAAGCTATGAAAATAAATGGTCTGTGATCTCCCAAGTACAAGAGCAGATATTCATATATATTTTAAAACATGGAGAAAATAAGCTTAAATATTATAGCACAATAACATTTAATGATTACACACTTTTTTAAGTTAATGAAATTGAGAAAAATAAACGGGCTGTCATAAAGGTTAAGATAGTCTGTGTCAATTTACTTTTCATTTGATATATTTCTATGTTAAATTTATGTTTCAAAAACAGTTTATATTTTTAAGTAAAGAAAAATACAAAGAACTGCATAAAATGACTTTAATAATAATGATAATAATAATAATAATAATAATAATATTGTGAACATTAACAAAACAATTTCAGTTCTAAAATATGTGCAGGCACTGTTTTAGGTTTTATTTTGTTCAATTTCCACAACAAATCTATTGGGTGAATGCTACTGTTATTTACATAGAGAGATGGAGTAACTTGTTCAGAGTACAGAAATTGAAGTAATAGAGATTGATCATGGTATCTAATCTCTTAAAAAAATGAAAGTCAACCATCTAAAAATAGAAATTTATTTTGTTTTTCTCTATTTTTTCCAATAATTAAAATGAATAATTACATCTAACATTTACTAAGAGTTAGTCATGTGCTAAGCACATGAGTCATTACAATTAATCCTCTACATAAACAGAAGGAGGCACTACTATTATTCCTAATTTCCAAATGAGGAAACTGAGGCTTAGAGAATTATTAAAACAAATGCAAAATTCAGAATACTGTCACAGCTGGTATTTAAATCCATAGAATATTATCATTGTGCTCATGTTTCAAAACTCCTCTTGCTTCCCAATAATTATTTATATGCAGATATTTTTATGTTTAATTATAGTATTACAAACTACATAGCATCTAGTATTTTATGATTACAGTTTTATATTTTAGTCTAGTATTATAAATGTTTCCTTTATGAATATATACCATGCAGTAATTTTATGATTCCATTATAATTCTTAGAGTTTATCCTTCATAATTTTCTTAATTTTATTGTAGATATTGATGTAGATAATTGGATAGAGGATATAAAGAATAACCTTTTGCAGTTTTGTTTTCTTTTAAATGTATTTCTTTACCATATTTAACTTTTCTAAAATATTTGAGAACACTTAGCCATAGGTTTCTACTCTTAGGCACTTATGTCTTACACTCATTCTCTGCTTTTCTAATTTATTTCTTCCTTTTTATTGGCTCCTGCTTCCACTTGTAATATGTGATGGTCAAATCCCTTTTCCTATCTCTGATCTTTCTCCTAAAAACCAGAACCAGATATTTCTAAATGCCACCTAGATATTTTCATCTCATTGTTTTACAGGCACCATGAGTCAAGATTTTCAAAGTAATATTTATTTTCTACATAGTGTTTTTTTTTATATACAATGTCTCAAGTATAACATTTTTTATTTACTCAGAAAGTGAGCATAATATTTTTAGTTATCCCTGAGTTTTCCCTTATCTCACATATAATTACCTAAAATAAATGTGGCATTTCTTCTCTTGCATATTTTTAAACTAGATCTCCTTTCCTTAAAGCTGATTGTTTTGGCTTAGTTCACACTCTTACTTTATTTATTGCCATAGCCTCCTAACAAGTCTTTGTCTTCAATCTGTCTCCCTCAAATGCTGTCAATTACCTTTCTAAAGAATACATCATGTGATGTCATATATTTTCTTAAAAATGTCGAGGATCTCTGCTTTTTTTAGATAAAATCCTGTATTTTATGATATGAGAAAGAATAATTATTTCTTTTTTTCTGTGGGAAAAAAAACACTTTTATAAGGTGCATTTGGTCATGAAGGGCAACCCAGATGGGATTACACAAACAAACAAAAATATTTCTCTGGCCTCATAGTGATTTGGGTATCTCAGAAGCTGTGTTTATAAAGCTTGGGATCCTGGAACTGGAGAAAAAGAAAAGAATCAAGAGAGGATAGAGTTGAGTTGCCAGAGACAAGGTTCTATTTAAAGAAGTAACATTTGTAGAAAGAAAACAACAGAGAGAAATATCCAGTGGTGGGGCTACCAATGTTACCTTATCTGTGATTCTTTTTAACATTCCTCTGCTATATATTTTAGCACTTGTTAATTTATAAAATATTTAATGAATATCAGGAATTTTTCTAGGTACTTGTAATAAGGTCATCAACAAAATTGATAAAAATTGTTACCCTCAGGGAGCTTACATTGTAATAGATTGCATAAATAAAGAAAATATACAGCTTCTAAGATGTATCTTCAAATTACTCACTTTCTATACTTATTATTGGCATTTCAAAAAAATGTGTATATTTTTTTGATTTCTCAGAAAAAGTTGCCTGTATATGGACAGTTGAACACAGTTATTAGCTTTTGTTAACATACATCTATAAATTCTTTCACACACAAACTATATACATACACACAACATACACAGAGAGATACTTGAAAAGGATATTATTATCCATATATATATATGTACACTATATTTTTCTGTTTGATGGATGTCTGAATTCAAAAATATATGGGTGGCAATAGGAGTTAAGGGAGAATAGCTTGGTTGAGAAAGAAAAATGCAAGTTTTGAAGTGGCAGACTAATTTTAGTTCCTGTGTGTGCCATTGGACAAGTTACTTAGATGTTCTAACTGAACAGTTCTCAAACTTTTTAGTCTCAAGACTTTTACAATATTAAAAATTATCGAGAGCTGCAAAGAGTTTTCTTTCATGTGGAATACATATGTGAATAGTTTTCATATTAGAATTAAAACTGATAAACATTTAACATTTATATGTTAATTCATTTTAAATGACAACAATTCACTCAGACATAGTTATCGAATCATTTTGGATGTGCTTCTTTGATACTAAACCCTGAGTGTATATAGTTTCTGAATAGTTAGTTGCAATGTGAAAACTGAAATTATAACAAGGAACATTTCTTACTTTGTTATGTTAAAAATCATTGGTCTATATTGCACTTTGAATAGATATTTATCTATGTATAATTTTGGGAAATGTTAGTTTGCTAAACTATGAACATCTTCTAAACAATTTTAGATTTCATTATAGTTTCAAAATCATATTAATATCACTATTAATATTAGAGATGTCTGTAAGTATTGAGAAAATACCAAGTTAATGGTGACAGAAAAAAAGTTTTACAAATGTCTTATTTTCCTTCAGCATTCTTCACCAGCATCCTCAGTTTCTGATCTTTTTCGCCCTGTTCTACTTTTTAAACCCCTGTGGGCTCCAGAGGATTTCCTGTGCTTTCTTTCAAGAAAGATCTATATTTAATTATTTTTATTTTTTAAGTATTTCATGTAATTTATTGGTGGATTTTGATGTTTTAGAAACCAGAACTCTTTCAATCAGTTTTCAGACTTCAAAAAGAAAAAATATTGTTAGCTGTAGTTTTCACCCTATCTTTTACTTTATATATTTAAATCTCATTTTATTCTTTTAAACAGCATTTCATGGATTTTTGAGAGGCAAATTTCTCTAAGTGATGTTGGATATATCTAAGTGAATTACCAGTCCCTGTTACATTGCTAATGCATCATTCTAGTTCACTGTCAGAAAAATGTTTAGCATTAAAATTAAACTTTTATTATTATCACAGAAAGATATTAAACATTGTGTTTTAAAAAATGTGATATAATAGAATTATACAGAATGTGAATGAAATGGTAGAAATAAATTTTAAAAAATCCTAGGATACTTTATTTTATCTTTAATAAAGTTAGTGAGTAGTACGTACTATTTTGATAGCATACAGTAATGAATACATTTTTACTTTTTTAGACTATAATGTTTATTCTCACTTGTATGTCTGTCTATAATAGTCATGACAGTTTAATCTTTTCTTACTGTCTTCTCTAAGACAAAGTTAGAAATCTACAGGATAATTTGTGAATTTTAAAAACAATAATTAAAAGATTAAGAGAAACTATAGCAATTAATGGAGCTGATAATCTAATAATCTTACATATAAACACATAATTATTATTTGTTTAATTTCTGCTTCTGATAATACTCTAAATTGTAAAAACAAAATGTAGAATGCATGATGAGTCAAGATTGCTTTCCATTCACATATCAGGTAAAATCAAGAAAAAACAGAGGAATCTAGGGTGAATAAGGTGAGAATACTGACAGTGAGCAGATGTTCAAATCTGTTGAGAAAGTTGTTGTTTCCATTCTCAGTTCTTTATGATCTGGAGTCTCATGAAACGCCTCCAGATTTCCTGAGTGTACTAACAGAAATTTTGAATACAGGTGTTTGTTTTATAAAACAATTCACCATGTAATTTTTATAGTTATCAGTTTGTCAATAGCTCAGATGGAAAGCTTCATTCAATTGAAAATAGCACAAAGATAATTTAGTTTGAATATTTTTACTGTTAGTTATGTTTCTATAATTGTACCTATTCGATTTAACCCCAGAACAGTGAAAAGGAGTACAATTTGTTTTTGTCTCCGTTGACATATGGTCTGATCTCTTCTGAGATATGGTACTGATTAAGAAAGGTTTAAAATACATTACAAAGTGATGTTATGAAATATATCTTCTTAAGAGTTTTAAGAACATAGTAGAAAACTATTTTTTCTTTGTATATCAGACAGGGGAATGAATAAAACCTAAAGATCTATACTCTTTGAAAGTGTACACAGAAATTTGTGGGCAGGAGCCTTAGCATATTATTCTGAAGAGAAGGTACAGCATACAACTTTCATCAGATTCTCAAAAGAAGAAAACCTCACAAAAGGCAATAGACTCTCAATGAACACAAAATCTTTCCAATTTTGTAATCATATAACTATGCTTATATATTCAGATTAACAAAACATAAGTAAACCAGTAAATAAGAAAAAACAGATTGACTACATGGGAATTGTAAAAAAGTAAATATTTAGAAATAAAGACATGTTTCCTTATAGCATTTGACATCGTAGCAGATTTTTATAATTAGAGAGGAATGTTATTTACTTGATTTACTGCAAAAGAAACATATAGAAGTGTATACTTGTCATTAACAATTCCCTTGTCATATATTTCAAATCTCTGCAAAAAGCTATTAATTTTTCTTGGTAACTGATGGTGGTCTAATGTTAAGATGCTTTGACAAAAAAGGACACTAACAGTATAAAGACAGGGTTCTTTTGTTTTTCTTTTGTATTCTTTGAGAAACTATATGCTATCATGAAGAAACCATTTTCTGTTTAACAAATGAAGAAAAAGAGTCATTTAAATAACTTATTTTATTAAATGTGATTTATTTCACATTATTCACATTGACCCAAATAGCAGTTTTATGAACCTTCAGGAAGTAAAACACTACATAGTGAAGCCCAGGTAGTTGAAATACACACTTTAAGACTTTTGTATATGTCAATCAGGTTTACAAGATGGGAAAGAAAACATTATTACTCTCTTCTTAAATTTGTTCATGTTTATTAAATGTATTTAACTTATATATCACATAACTCTATTAGCTTGACTTACCTTGCAGTATAAACTTTCAAATCCTAATTTAGTGTTCTTTCAAGGATACAGTATTCTTATATCATCATATCCTAGATTCTGAGACAAGGAAACTAATCAGTATTGGTAAGAAGGGCTGTAAAGTTGATTTTCCACATCATTGATTTACCTCATCCCTGAAATGCAAGCAAGTCCTTGGAATTCAATAATTCAGTATCCTTGTACTTCTTCAGATCTGATATATTGTATCTGTGATAGTGACTGACTACCCTGTGTTTAATTGACTTTATAGAAACTGCAACAGGCAGAAAGTTTTCATCTGATTTACCAATTTTGTTAGAATTGCTTTAATGTCTAAAGTAAGTATGCTAATGAAGTTTGATGAGATAGTCCCATACTCCAATAACTCTAACGTGTCCTTAGATAATTTTTACCAGTGTCATTTATAATTCCCGCAACTTACTTTAAAGTAAAGAATCACAAATAAAATTAAGAAAACTCTATGCTGAATGACTACTTGGCAAACAATAATAAACCATGCCAATTAATCAAGCAAAATATCTCATCAGATTAATTTTATATGCAGCACTATATACACCCCCAGGATACTTAGCATGTCAAAAAATAATTACTAATAACTGATGAAGATACTACGTTAGGTGTTTCAAGGATATAAAGATAAGTAATATGGTCCTCAGCCTCAAGATTATCTACTAAATAATTTATAGCTCTGTATGAATAACATAATGTAGAGAACCATAAAATCAGCAATTGAACTGAAACCATTGATTGAAGGGCTCAAGAGATAGGGAAATATTGTATCAACAAAAAATTATAAAATTTTATTTTAATGATGTTGGAGAATGATTTAAGTAATGTAGCATCTATCCATACTTTTTGACCAGATAGAGCATATTTTATAAGATGTAGTACCTGCCTGTCTCTCTGAATTCATTTTCGACTACTTTCCCCCATATTATGTTTCAGTAAAATATATCTTCTTTATGATACTCAAACAAACCAATTTAATTCCCATGTCAGGGCCTTTACAACTGCTGTAAACTTTGCCCGGAATGTTTTCCACCCTGACCTCCATCACCAGTTTTAGCATGGCTGGCTCCTTTTCATCGTTAATGCCTTCATTCAAATAAGATCTCTTTAACCAAGATGAGCTGTTCACCACGTCTCAATTACTCTTTATGTCTATCTTGTGCCTAAGTTTATATTACTCTCTTATATTACCTTTTTAAATTTTTATTATTCATTACCCTCTTTTGTGACTTCATATCACCTTTCACTAACTAAAATTATAGTATACTTTATCATAGTTATTCATTCACTTTTTGTTTACTGTATCTTCATCAATTAGAATGTAATAAACTCCATGATGACACAGTCATATCTATCTTCTTCACTGTTCTAACCTCAATGCTTAAAACATTGCTTAGAATGTAGTATATGTTCAATAGCATTAATAAATTTTAATTAGATATGGTTCGAGAGTTCACTTAACAGAAGAAAGTTTTATTTGATACTTTCAACATTTTAAATTTAAATACATTAATCTAGTATTTTTTTATTCAAATATTCCTGAGACTTTCCCTTTCTTTTTATTTTTTTTTTCAGTGCAGAATCGCAGTTTTATTTCCTTCACTATTTAAACTCCCAGTGAGATTTTGAGGAAGAAAATTTTCACAGCAAAGTGAAGAATAGCAAGTAGTTGACTTAGGCAACTTCAGAAGGTCTATATAGCAGAACAATGAAAGATAAGATTGAAAAGGAGAGAGAAGATAAGTTAAATTCTTTTAGGATAGCCTATTAAAATTTTACAGCAGTAAAAAAGTTGAATAGAATTAAGAAAAATATATTTTAGATAAAAGAAACTTGTGAGCCTGAAACAAGAATATATGCATTGTCATTAACTCAGTTGAGCTCTAACATTGAAGGCACTTACCTTTCATGCCCAGTATAATGGCTATACCCATTCTTACCCACCTCCATTGTGAAACCCTTTTTAAATTTTTAATATATTAATTTTTCTCTTCATCTCCTTTGGTACTTATTTTGTATTTTTTAATTGGATTTCTATTTTACAGCACAATTTATTTTGTTTGTTTAATTTTTGCAAAGGTTTTTCTTCTTTAGAACCATACTGTCTGAGTTGACATCGAATTTTTCTATTTATTATTTTAATTCTGATGGTGCCTAAAATTAATCTTCACATTGTATAGACAAAAGCTTCTTCAATCTTGCTTCCACACATACAGTCTCCACCAATCTTTGATCTAATGTCACCACAATCTCTTGCCCATGATTATAGAATTATATTCTTTATATTTTTACTCTAGAATAAAGTTCCTAGAAAAACATTTTTATTTGCTTGATATCTTTGTTTGTTTTTAAAGTTTATTCTATACTTCCGAGTTTAATTTTTCTTCTTCCACATGCTAATTATTTTAAATCAAATTTTTTATAAACATATTTCTGCTCTAGAGATTTTTCTCCCTTAAGATTTTTTCTTTTCTTTTCTTTTTTTTTTTTTTTACTTCAACTGGGAGATCATTCTAAAAATCCCACCAGGGCAATAAACTTGACTCAAATATCTATGTGTTAGAATGATATTGGCATCTTAACATTATTTTCCACCTAGACCACATCAGAAATTATTTATTTTTAAAAAATTTAATCAGTACAGTAGTTTCATTTTAATAACATATAACATTGAGACAAGGCTGTAATTTGAAAAATAAGAAAAGAAAGAAAGAAAGAGAGAGAGAGAGAGAGAGAGAGAGAGAGAGAGAGAGAGAGAGAGAGAAAGAAAGAAAGAAAGAAAGAAAGAAAGAAAGAAAGAAAGAAAGAAAGAAAGAAAGAAAGAAAGAAAGAAAGAAAGAAAAGAAAGAAAGAAAAGGAAAAAAGGAAAAGGGAAGAAAGAAGAAAGGCTTTAGTAGACAACTTAAAAACAGTAAAATTAAAGGGCTTTCTTTGTCTATGAGTTTGTTCATCTTGTTTATTGCTTTCAGTTTTATATCCCATATATAAGTAAAATCATATGGTTCTTAACTTTTCTGTCTGACTTATTTTGCTTAACACGATATTCTCAAAATTTATCCATGTTTTTACAAATGGCAGTCTTTCATCTTTTCTTATTGCTGGATAATATTCTATTGTATATATGCACCACATCTTTTTTATCTAATCATTTATTGAAGGACACTTTGGTTGTTTTGGTGTCTTGGCCATAATAAATAAAAACAACAGTTTAGTGGTTACCAGATGGAAATAGGAGTAAAGCAGAGGTAAATAAGGGTAAAGGAGGTCAAATATATGGTGATGGAAGGAGATTTGTGTGCTGAATACACAATACAGATGTTGTATTGTCAAATTATACACTTAAAACCTATAGAATTTTATTAACAAATGTCACCCTGATATATTTAATAAAAATAAATAAATAAAAGAAAGTAAAACAATAAATAATAAATAAACATTAAAAGTAGAAAAAAGTTATAGACTAAAAATATAAAGAAAGAAAAAATTAATGAGCTTTGGATTTTATAAAGGCTTAACACAGGTTTGGAATAGGTATTGAAACCAATTGGTTTTGAAATGGTTAGAAAACATTCCATAAAATATGATGCATCATTTGCATAGATTTTAAACTTAAATTTTCTGTTTGAACAAAACAAAAATGTAATTAGCCCTAGTTTTTGGATTACTAAATATAGGTCCTTGAATCAAAATAGCAACTCTTTTTATTATCTTGAGTACCAGACAATGTTTTAGAAATTGAGCAAAATAAATAAAAAATTGAAAAATGAATTTTGGAGATTTGCTTTTGGCATGATGGAGTGAAGATGCTAATAAATTATTAACAAAAAGCAATAATGAAGTTGTACAAAATAGTCAAATCAACCATTTTGACACTCTGGAACTGACCTGTGACATTGAGCAAGTAAAGAAGTGTCTATTCATGAAAACTACTGACCTTGAATTAAGAATAGTTTGAAGTGTATGTGTTCTTGCCTGAAACTGCTTCTGTTTCCCCAGCTCTGTGGTTATGCCAGTTTAAGCTAGGCAGGGCAGGCTGTGAAAACCAGAAGCCTACCTGACACTGCTGAAATGGTTTAACTTAACTTACCAACAATTCTACTTTTAGGAATCCAACAAGATAAGTAAAAACATATATAGACAAAGACTTCTACTTGAATGATAATAACAATATTATTAATAATAGCTAAAACTGGGAAAATTCAATTATCCCTCAACAAATGAATATCTAAACAAATGTGATAAATCTATATAATAAAGTACTATTCACCAATGAAAATTAATGAAATGCTAACATATGCTACAACATGGAAATATCTCAAAAACATTATGCTAAGAGAGATAAGCCAGACATAAAAGGTTATCTATAGTATTGTTCAATTTACACAGAATATCCAGAAAAAAAGCAAATTTATATAAACAAAAGTTTACCTAGTATTTGGGCCTGGATAAGGATAGCCTGCAAATGAGGAAAATTTAAGGAGTAGTGAAAAAGCCCTAAAATTGGGTTGTGGTCATGGTTATATATCTATAAATTAAAAATCATTGAATTGTATACTTGCAATTGACAAATGTTATGGTATATACATTATATCTCAATAAAGATGTATAAAAATGAAGATTATATTAAAAATGAAGATTTTTTATTATATTAAAAAATGAAGATTATATTAAAAATAATGAATATCTAAATTAAAAATAGGACCACATTATAAAGCGACAGTAGTAGTAAAAACTTCAAATTTTTCTTTAGTAATTAAAAACATGGTAATATTGGAAATATGTTCAATAAAGAACAAGAAACTATCCAATTATGCAAAAAAATCAATAATCAATTATTCCTCATAGTAAAAGAAAAAATAGCTTATTCAGAAGATCTTTATTTTATATCCTTTTTAAACTGAAAAATATTTAATTAGCTAGATTTACTTAATCACAATAATGTAAAGAATTAAGATATTAGAAAAATAATTAAAATTATGGTATGAACTCTTTGCTAGTTATAGAATTACAATTATAAAATTTGGGGATTCACCCACATTTGCTCATTTTAAAACATAATGCTTAACATGAATGATTAACTCATTAAAGATTGTGATGTATAATTTAAATCTACCAAATATACAAACATTTATTTTGCTAGTATGGTAATAATATTGAGTGTAGTTTAAAATAAATTATTTTGGGCCAAAGAGTCAGAGACTACAAATACATTCAGATTTTGAAGAGTCTCTCTAAAATTTTGATTTTAATATTCTTGGAATAATAATTTGATGAGATATTAGTGGTTTAGCAATCATTAGGTTTAATAAGAATAGATTGAATGAAGTTGAAAACATCTAGTAACTTTGTTACTATATATTGCAGATCTTCAAAGAAGAGATACAGTATACAATATTTCTATAATTTAATTTATAATAAATTTTGCTGATTATTAATAGTAAGAGAAATAAAGAAAATAAAAATGTTTTTTTAAAATCTCATGTGTAAGACATGCTGCATTTATTTATTGCTCTAAATAAAAATCTTTTTCTGAAACCTCTTGTACCATTCTAATGGAAGATTCAACCTCAGTTATTATTAGAGTTTTATTCTTTCCTCCTCAAATGATCTTGTAAGAAACTTAGGTTATATGAAATACTGGGGGAAAGTCTTTACCTATAGGGGTCATCATTTTTATTCTTGACCCTTTTATGAGCTGCAGCTATGTGACAGTGAGGTCCAGAGATGGTGCTCCACTTTAATCAGATTCAGAAATATTTCCTTTAATGACTAGCTCTTCTCAAGCTAGATTAACCCGTATAAACCATTGTTGTAAGAATTTTGCATGAAACTAATGGAGCTCCAGCTTCAAGGCCTCCCACTTGCATGCACTTCTTAAAGGCCTTAGGATGGGCTCTAGCAATTTGTTCTCTGTTCATAGTTTTTTTTTCTATTTTTTTAAATTTACAAATAGTTTTAAAATGCAATCGGTAGACACCTGCCTTTAACTTTCTCACTTTTTCTACATTACACGTTCTCTTGTTTTATATGACTTTAGAGTAAAACAAGTTGACTTCAGGATATGATTAAATTTGGTTGAAAGCATTTATTTTTGTGGTCTGTAGTCACATCTGTATTAAGTTATTTAGAACTGCTGTAGGAATTATATTATTATTCACTGAATTGACTCATCTTCTGTCACTGGAATTATCATAAACTTTAAGTGCAGCTCATATTTTTTTATCATTAAAGAAAAGGCTTCTACCATAGTACATCATGATGTTAACTATTTTCATATTTTGCAATACTTTATATTTTTGTTTGGAATGTTGTTCTCATGTAATGTATTTTGAACACAGAGCAACTTGGGTTTTTCATTTAAGTGCAGCAAGATGCTCATTATAAATCTGCTCAAGCATCATAAAGTGAGTACGAACTCATGGTAATAATAATTAACTAAGAGAAATTTATTTTAAATTGAAATGAAATGTAAAGTCGTAGGTTATTTTGGTAACCCAGTTACTGTTAAGAAGTGAATCACATGAACACATTGAAAATGTAAATTCTTACTGATTTGACATGAAATACTGACATAGATTATTAAAATTTATAAAATGTTACTGTGACACAGACATCTATGATAAACAAGTTAATGAATGCTATCAAAGTAATGAGTACTTAGAATTAGCCATTATCAAAATGAACTTAAAATATATGAATATATTACATCTTGAAAGAAGTGTCCCAAATTGATAATAATACTAAAAATATACATAATATTAGCAATAACAAATTTTAAAGAACATTTTTACTACCAATGACAAATAAAAAATTTTGATAATTCTGAAGAAAGACTAACTTTCTATTCTTTATATAGAAAATCATATTACAAAATAATTTTTATATGAAAAGAATATGTACATGTCATAGAATATATATCCAAAAATTAAGACCAAAAATATATTACAAAGTTATGGCAGGAGAGTTAATAAAATGCTATTTTATTCTTTTGAATACTTATCATTATATTTGTCAACTATTTAAAATTTACAATTTGTTGTATTTGTTTTTTATTTAAATAACATACACTTTAGTACTTTATTTGTAGTTTTCTACTTTTTGAAAGAATTTCTCCTCATAATTTATATAAACTTTAATTACAAAATCTCCATCTGTCCTTGTCCTTAATGGCATTCGTAAGTCTCTGATGCTTTCTGTACCAGTAACTCAAAATAATCAGTTTATAATTTACTGAGTCCTTATCTCTGCCACTAAAGATAAAAACACCAAAACTTCCCTCTCCCTTCCTAAGGTCTGAGGTCTTCCCTTTATTTCTCATGTTCTAGAATCATTGGCTAGTATGAGACAGTCCTATTTAGGACAGTCTAACAATTTGCTGTTCTGAGCATAGCCTTGGAAAGACTAAATTTCTTTGCCTTTCCACTTGGTACAAAGAAACCCTAATTTTTTCTCATTCAAAGCTCAGTTTTTCTCCAAATGAGGAAAAGAGAAATTGATTTCTCCTTTCTTCTATCATGTCTCAGATTTCTGAGGAAAATTAGATCATGCTAAAAATTTCACTGAGATATGCTTTAACACAAGATAATGAAATAATCAAATTTAATAACAACATAGCATGAATGTCAGAAAATTTCCCTGGACTACATTTCCATCTTCACATCCCATTCCTTATAACCCTAAAGGCCTTTGATTGGAGTCCTTGGATGTAGGAAATGTTTATTTTGGTAGTAGTAATGATAATTCTTTTATTTTGAATTCATGTCATTTAGAATTGGTAAGATTTCAAATCTCAAATTTATATTTCTGCCTCTGTAAGAAACACAAAATGAATGAATGAATGAATGAATGAATGAATAAATAAAATGCATTTTGCGTTAACTGCAGTCTGTGGTGTTCATCTGCATACATTTGTCCCTAGGCCGTCACCAGCTGTTACAAGTTCTGCCTCTTGGTTCATGCTTGACATTGTAGTTGACTTGTAGGTCTCCTTTCATCGTCACAGAGGCTTTGTTCCTCTTGTTACTGCTGATCTTCCACTTCAGTCCTCATGTTGTTGCTGAGACTACTTTCACAAAAGTAACAAAAGTCCTTCCACTTACATGACTGCTGCTTTCTTATTGTCTTACAACTTTGTATGTCAAAAAACTCATTTTATCTCCTCGCCAGGGGATATGTGAATATCACCACACAATATGCACTAGAAAATACTCTTCTCTGTGTTCCATTAATCATTGGAACAACATAAATCTCTGTTCCTATCTCATGTAAGTTTCCTCTTTCTTTATCTACAGGCATCTTCTAATACGGTAGGGGTGGTCTTTCCTCAGTCCTAACATTTATTTAAAAGATATGGCTCAAATTCTAACCCTATATCTTTCTATGTATTTTTTTCTTCTTACAGAAAGTTTATCAGTATACATGGGCCGTGAAGAATCATGATGGTCCACCCATACATACTGATGGAAATTGTAGATAAATATTTTATTGGGACCCCCCCAAAAAATTGTACATCTTTTGTAGGTAGTATCTGTGCCTTTGTAATTTTTGTATCTTCACAGAAAGCATATTCTTGTTGTATATAACATTTATATTTATATCAAATATATAGATAAAATATGAATTAATTATACATAAATCATGTATATATGTATATATGTATATGTATTTATATATTTATATATGCATACATGACTAAGTAGACTATGCCACAAGACTGTCTCAATAATATTTCTACCTCATTTAAGCCTCCCACTAACTGAAAATTAAAATTTTGCCACTTGGTTATAATAGATTATTGACCTTTCAAAAATTCCATAGTTGATTTCTCTAAATCACTGTGAAATACAATGCATCAAAATTACATGATTGGACTAAAAATGTTTAAAATAAATCATTGTTATAAAAATAAAAGTTTAGAGATTAGTTTTTAAATAAATAAAAATAGCATTTATTTTAGATTTTTATAGACTAAAGGTATATTAATTGAGGAAAATTGAAGAAAATTGAGGACATATGGAAAAATACAAAGAATACATTATCAGTATCTAAAATTCTGCTTTATAGAGAAAACCATTGCTAATTTTCTCTTCCATGTAGCTTATAACTATACCTGTAAATATGCACATTACTGGAATCATATTTGACTTACTTATTTACATATTTACCATAACAACTTTTTTCCATTTTAATTGTTTTGAACTATTCCCCAGTTTATTCTTTCAAGTCATAGTTTTTTTTAAAAAAATAATGATGTGGAGTTTTAATTAAAACAAAAAGTTATCATTTGGATATATATAAAAAATGGGAAAAGGCCAAAGTCATAGTTAATCATAATAATACTTTCATGAGATATTATATTTTTAATGTCTTTTTTTCTTATGGATTAATTGTTTAATAAACCTATAACTGGGGACTCTAGCTCTGTAAACTCAAATTACACAGACTATAAGAAGCAAAATTTCATATAAGTAAATCCTCATCAAACTGTTCTCCAAAGTGACTGCACTAATTTTCTATTTCTACCAGCAATATGAGACTCCCTGTAGCTCCATAACTTTGCCAGTATTTGGTGTGTTACTATTCCTGGATTTTGCACATTCTAATAGATGTGAAGTGGTACGTCATTGTTGAACTCAGCAATTTGACAATTATAGTTCAGCACTGATTCCCATAGTGGTTGATGCTTGTGGATTCAGTCAAATAACACCATAAACATAACGCATTTTTTACATTTTTCACCTTTTTGAATATATGTTTAATGACTGTCCTTAGATTGCATCACAATTAACAAACTGTAAACCAAGCCTGGACTTGTGTAAAATAAAGAAAAAGGTTTATAAATTGATGGAGAAGAGACTCCAAAAGAATTGAAAACAGAAATGGTGAGGCCAGGGTTGGGCAAGTGAAAAGTTTGAAAGTCCCCATTCCATTCCAAGAAATAAAATTCTGAACAAACTGAAAAATCAACTTTTTTAGATCCATAAGAGAAGTGAGGTCATGAGCAAACCAGTCCCCCAAACTGGAGGTTTATACAGAGAATCAGAGCATACCAAAGCATAAACCCACATGCAGATTTCTTCTCTTGACCTTTTTGGTCAACTGAGCTGCTTTGTGGAATTCTTTTGGGGAAATTTAAAAAGTGATCTGTATCAATATTGAGGGGGCCTGATCCTGTTAATATTGTTCCTTAGTCTAAACATGAGTTTTTGACTATGAGAAAATAATTCAGGAAAATTAACTTCCAGAAAGAGAACAAATTATCAGTAAAAATAGTTCTCACTGATAGCAGAAACAACTCAGGAAATAAGTTAGAACTTTGGAAATATTATAAGTAGTATCCTCAGTGAGATGTAGGAAGGGGATGTATTCATAAAACAAGAATATTTAGCTACAAAGAAAGAACAATTACATCTTTAAAATTAACCAAAAAGTCTTGGACATTTAAAGGAAAATTTTCCAATAGGATTCATATGCAGGACATATGTTAATTTGGATTTGAAGGGATGAGTTACAAAAGGGCCTCTGAAATGAAATCAGAAATATAACTAGGAAATGCAATGAAAGACAATGGAAAGAAAGCTGCCTATTTGAGGAAAATATATGCTGAACATGAAAATGTGTAGCCCTGACTAAAAAAAAAAATACAAAAAGTCAGTTTGTTAAGTGAGAGCAATGATATCAGATGAATTCAAAGAGCAATTCTGGGGTTAGACTTTAGGGCCTTGGAGTTTATGTAAAAGAGTTTGAATCTTCTTACAGAAGTAATGGTATACTACTAAAGGGATTTAAGCAAAGGATCTAACTTTTTCTTTTTTAAAACCACATGGCATGCATTGTGAAAAATAGATATGAGGGAAAGAAGGCAGCTCTGGAATGGTGGGGGGGGGCACCATTTAGGAAGCTATTTTTTAGCCAATTTAAGAAAATATAGTAATTTGGACTAGAATGGTAGCAGTGGATATAAAGATGGATTCCAACTGCATTTTAGAAGTAGAGTTGTTGTGTATTTTTTGATGACTTAGTTGTGGAGAAGAAGAAGGTATCAATAAAACATAACAGAAAGTTTAGGAAGATATTGTATTATTTAGATAAATTATTTAGTTTTATTATAAAGATGACAATTCAGATCCATGGTGATGTACAAATTAACCTCCCAGTGGCTTGAAACAATTGACTCAACATTTGAAAAATAAATTATTTACCTGCCTGACATCATTCATAAATCTCAGACTGATTCAATATTGAAGATCTAAAATTAAATATTACAGGAAAATACAGAAGAATATTTTATACCATTGGAGGAAAACCCTTTCTAATTGTGACATAAACCTGGAAGCCATTTAGGAAAACTTGGACAGAATGACCGTGGACAAACTGAAAACATTTGTATAGCAATAAACACTAATTAAAGTTGAATGAAAAACTACAAATTAGAAAAAAACTCATACTTGGAAGACAAAAAAATCTCTTTTCCTAACATATGAGCTGAATCTAATCAATTATATGAAGATCAAAATAGTAGAAAATAGAACAAATGATAATTGTATATCTATTGTACTTGGTATTATATTAAATATCATATATCATATTTCATGTATTTCTCACAAAACATCAATGCCATAGAAACTATTTTGAATCCTCAGAAAACTGAGGCCCAGTTGGTTAAGAGATCTGCCCAGAATTGCACAACTATTATATTTTGGATTTTGTGTTTGCACATAAATTCTTTCATAAATTTTAATGTTATGCTTCAACTATGCTTTACTCTGCACTGCTATACTATATTATATTATACTATATTATAAAATCTTAGCCTAGTCTAGCCTAGCCTGTCTTCTCCTATATCATATTCAATTCTATTATACTGTACTAAACTTACCATAGTATACTATTCTTTACCAAACTACCTAACTTCAATATGGTAAAAAGCAAATAAATTTTATTTTAGAACATGATGCATTATAATGTCTCTCCTCCCTGCTGGAAAGCAGTATATTTCCTGTTTCTACTATTCCTCTATGCTTAAGTATATGCATATGTGAGTGGCACACAGACACACAGACACACAGACACACATATACACAAACAAATACTGCCTAATATTTGTCAGCAGCCCTATAGAGATAACTTAATGACTAATGGATTTTTATAAAATTATGCTGTGTATTGTTTATTATAATTGCATATTTTTAACATGAATTCACTGTTCTATATTAGAACAATAAATGGTATACACTTGGTCTGAAGGCAGCCAGTCCAAGAAAATAATTATTTTATATTAAGATATAATACTGACTTGAACTAATAATATTAATATACTTATTAATAATAATCACATTGCTTTCTAGATGTGACAACATTCCTCACTTTAAAATTATTACTTTACAGGTTTAATAATAATGTTAAAATAATCATTTATACATCATAGTGCTATATAAGCATCTAAACATTACTAAGTATTTTATGATCAGATTAAAGAGCACAGTTTTTATCACCTGAATGTATGTACTCTAGAGTTTATCACTGTACTATTGAAATACTTAACGTACAAACTCTACAAAGATATTACCTTACATTTAAATATTATCTAGAGAAAATAGGCATCAACTAAATTATACTTAAGGCTCAACAAATAGACATAAACTACATTATGTTTCAGATTCAGCAAAAATAGAAATTTACATTAAATTTTTATAGTCTTGTTCTTGTATTTCCTTTTCATAAAGAGAGACTCTAGTTGGATGACTAAGCTGTCAAGTATGGTGAGACTGATCATTGCACTAGCTAATTTATTAGATTCTTATTAGCACAGTCTACTACTTATCTAGTCAAAACATTTGACTTGAGAGAAACAATGGATGCAATATGGTACTTATGAGTTTATTAAAGGTAAATTTTTTATTTTTTTAATTTAGAGAAATATGATTAGTTTGATAACTTTAGGCTGGCCTATGAAAAGAATTGGAAGATAACTGCTCATAAATGTTTTCTAAGCTTATATATTAGGGGTTAAATGAGTATCCTAAAGATTTTTATTTATAATTGTCACCAAGAATTTAATGTTTATAATGAAAACATCAATATTCTTTTGAAGTAGAGTCCCTCCTGTTTCATGACATCAATTTTTGGCATAAGGCCAACAAATTACAGTTTGAATATAAATTTTTTTAAATTGCTAAACTGGAATGTCAATGGTGATAGTGTTTATTTTTTTAATGAGGGTCTAGCAGGTATTACCACATTACAATGTTCATAATAAAATACTAAAAAACTGTGATATTATTCTAACCCATGAAATGAGTGATAGGAGAACCAGTCTTTACAAAATGTCATTTGATGTCTCCAGTGGCTGAGTGAGGAATATAATTCCATGGCAGAGTACCCTATTTAGTTTCCTTAATGGCATGATGTTTTCTTGTATCTGATATATTTTGAAAAGGCTAAACTCTTCACAATAGATATCTGATTGGTTGCTTGAAGATTTCAAACACTGGGAACATATGCATGAAAAGTACAGAGCATGTCACTGAGCTGAGTATACAGTAGACTATCAAAGACAATTAAAGATGTCCTTTCATCACAAATGAGAATAATTCATGTAGCTATATTGAAGGCTAAAATATTGATAAGTTTGATTTAATTTGGAAAATCATTCTTTTTATAAATGAGGGACTATGTAATTTAATGCATGTTAATATAAGCCAGACCATGGTTTCTAGACAGCTAATATTATTATCTTTTGTTTTTGTTGTTGAACTCACTTGTTTATAAGTAAGGGAGCTAACATTTTCCTTTCTCAGATTCCCCACCAAAAAAAGCTTTTTTTTTTTTTTTTAAGTTATATATCTGGGTTGTCATATAATCAATTTGTCAAGCTATCTCCTTTACTTCAATCAATTTTATTCTCTCTAGAGGAGAAGTAAATGACAGCAAATACAACCCTCAAACCTTTCTTTATTTAACTTGTTAACAGGCATTTATTGATTGTACACTGCATTTAGAGTATTTTTTAGTAATTGTATTTTTAGAGTGCTTAATATTTCAATCATTGCATAAATTGAGGGTAATTACTTCCAATTATTAAGAAAGTCTTTTTTTACATATGAGAGTGTTAGAAAATATTTGAGCTCAAAAAAAGAAATACATATATTTAAAAGAATGATCCTTAAGTTTTAAAATTTGATTTCATAGGAAGATAAAAATGTAATACAAAGAATGTACCACCTTAGCAGTATGAAAAAGAAGTGATGGAATGATTTCATGGAAATAGTATCCAATCTTAGGATATAATTTAATGTCAAAATATCATATATTACTGCCTTGTGTATGTTTTTATTTCTAAAATATGCCTTTTGATTACTTACAAAACATAATTCAAATTTCTTCACAAATTACTCAAAGCCAATTAATAACTGTCTTAACTCTAGGCATTTTCTTTGGATATATCATTTAATCTAGACAAATTGGACTATCTGCTATTTCATAGTGAAGGTCCATAGATTCACTGCACTATTTCTTGGGCAATATTCTTCTCTTTAAGAGGAAAGCTTTTTCTCTAACCTCTCTCATTAAAATTTAATAAATTTTTTAGCATTCAGATTAAATATCATATTCTCTGTAATACCTTTTTAAATTCCTTTAATTAGAAATAATCTCTCCTTTCTGACATTCAATAGCACTTCATGTGTGTGTGTGTGTGTGTGTGTGTGTGTGTGTGTGTGTATACCAGGCATGGCCTATATGGGCAAGAATAAATGTCTTGACGGACTCAGGATACTATTAGAAAAAAAAAAAGCTATATGGAACAAGGCTAGAGAGAATGCCAAAGCTGACCATACCAGCTAGTTAATAGTCTATTAGAAGAATTCTCAACAAGACATTACTTGTGGCTTCTCAACCTACAGTGCAACTAAAAACAAAAATATACATGCAAAAATGACTTTAGTTTATTAAGTTTTTTTTTTTTTAGCTCAATAACAACATTTACTTATTATTTGCCTCAGAATTCTTTAGTTACCTATGAGAATGCTTGTGTCCATGTGGATATTTTTGTATGCGATCATGCATGTTTTTTTGAATTCAAGTCTCACTAATTATTCCCATGACTCTTTTATTCTCTTCATGAACTGCTTCAAAAGTAAAAAGGTGAGCACTGTAGATCCTTTGGTGACTTCTGAAAAATGAAAAAAAAATTTTTTCCTTTGGTCCAATCTTGAGAAAATGCAGGGTTTTAATAGAAAAAAAAAATACTGCCAGGAAATTCTCTAAACAATTGTGAATTTCAATTTTGAGCACTGTAGAAAAATTACACTTATATAGTTAAAGATCACTGAAACAAAAATAAAGGAAAAACCAACTAAAACCTAATTTTCATAATCAAAAGACACTGATATTTTATTTTGCTCTCCTAATAAAAAATTAATCAACATTTGGTCTATTGTATTTTTTTTGTTGTTAAGTTCAAGCAATGTGTATTCATTATAATTTCATAAATTGTAAATTTTGATTCTTATGCCCTTTGCTTTGCTTGATAAGATGCTGAGTAAAGAGTAACAGCAGAATAAATACATATATTATTTGCATACTATTAAGTTCAATGTTTGAAGTACATGACTTTAGTTCTATATTTTAGTTATCAAAACATTTCTTTCTCTGTTATCTGCAGAATTAGTGTAAAGCAGTAAATAAAACAACAATGATAGTGCTATGTCTACCAAACAAGCACCTCATTTGTCAAAGAATACATACCTAAAGAAAACTCTGGGCAAAGAATGAAAACATAATAAGATAACTAAAGAATCTTATTTACTCAAGCATTTAAATAAATTAATTATTTTAATCCTCCTGCAAATGGGTAATTAGCATCAATAAATCTCAGATAATATATAAAATCTACAAAACATGCCTCAGAAAAACTATGCACTTAAGAATGCAAAATTGTACTTGATAACTTTTGTTGTATAGCCTTTAAATCAGCCTCTAAATAAATTAGAATTTAATTGCTCTAAAGCTTAAATTTTAATTCAAAGTCACACAAATTTCATGGAACAGAATTTGCTTATATTCCTCAATCTGCAGGAAGACCTAAAAATCTCTTATTTATTTAATTAACAAACTTTGTTCTGGTGACATTTGGGTTTCCTGTTTATCAAATTTTTATTTTTAGTTCTGCTAAATATATTTGTAACTAGCACTAAGTAATTTTGGTTTAACAAATAACACATTTAACTGTTATGTATATAAAATATATTTAAACATGTAACAGCAGAAATTAAAATTTATTGTTCAACTTCTCTTTTTCTCTCTCTAATGCTAATGAGAGTAATTTGAATAATAATGTTATAATCAAATTAAATAATAATTGAAATATGAAATTTAACCCATATCAACAGACTGTTTAGAAGAAATAATCCTAGATGCCGTACTGGTAATGATTCGAACTTTTAGACATTGATTATATATATCATGAATACATGAGTAATGTGTTATCACTCAAAGGTAGTTTAGTAATGAATAGTTTTTCAAATAGTTTAATGAAATCCCTTATTTACATTTATACATTCAGCTAAGTGATGAGAATGTGTTTGTTTTCTAGTATTAATGTAATGAAGTTTGTTTCATATTTTCAACCTTATCAATCAAACACAGATAAAAAAAAAAGTCATTTAAACATCCTGGGAGAAATTCTATATGTAAATATAACCATAAAATTACCATAGGTGATGTTATTAAGATGTCTGATGCTCTCAGAGAAGATAGATAAAAGAATTGAGTTTCAAAGATAAAGAGAATGGACAAGAGACTTTAAGAACAAAATATTTGAAGTAGTACAAGTCATATTAAAGGGAAATTTTTAACTTATTTATTTTTTTTATATGTTGTGCTATGCTAATTGTGAAAAAGAATTTGAGGCAGGTTGCATTTAAAGATAGATGGTACAGTTTAAAAGGGAAATACCCAATAGAATAGCCTCCTCATTTTTGTGGCGGTTATGTTTCAAGATCCCTGTGGATATTATCAGACCCTAAATATACTATATTTTTTTCTATAAGCACATATGATAAAGTTTAATTTATAATTAGGCACAATAACTAATAAAATAGAACAATTATAACAATAAACTACAATAAAAGTTATGTGAATGTGGTCTGTCTCTCTCAAAATATTTCATTGTACTGTACTCACCCTTCTTGTGATATAAGATGATATAGTGCTGATGTGATGACATGAAGTGAGATGGCTGATGTAGGCATTGTGACATAGCGTTACTGTAAGAGTTACTTGAACACAAGCAATGTGATACAAAGACTGTCAGTCTGATAACCAAGATGTTTTACTAAGTAAGTAATTTACTAAGTAAGTAGGTAGCATATTGCAGAGTGGAAACCCTGGAAAAAAGGGTTATTCACATCCCAGGTGGGATGGAGTAGGACAGTGTGAGATTTGATTATGCTACTAAGAGTGGCATGCAGAAAAAAAAATAATGATGTTTACTTCTGGAATTTTCAATTTAATATTTTGGACCATTTTTAACCATGGGTAAGTGAAACCTCACAAAACAAAACCACAGATTAGGGGGACTATGGTAAATGAAAACAAGAAACAGAGATAAGTTCTGCCTAAATATTTGCACCCTACTTAAAAGATCTTTATAAACTAAAACTTTTAGATGGAAAGAAATCTTAAATTTAATGTCTTCACTGCTTTACCACATATTCATTTCTCTATTTACTATAATCTGCCCTCGCTCTACTACATTGCATCTATCCTTTCTAGGCTTACCAACTTTTTCATTGTTGATAAATCCAAGAGCATTCTTCAGTGTTTCAATATTTGACTTTCATTTAGCTTTCTTTTTTCCTAGAAATAAGCATCCTTTTGCTTTTCAAAATATACTATTTTCTTGCTAGTTTTTTCCTTCTTTTTATAATAGCACACTACATTGGTCAAGGAGAACATGTTTATGTTTTTTTCCTGATCTAGAAGTCAGGCACATAATTTTTTCCATAAAGGGCATTGAAGAATTATACTAATACAGATCTATCAAAATGCTGTCTAGCTTGTTTAATAATATATAAACTACATACAAAGTAATTAAAAATTCATACTATTGACAAATTATAATGTGAGCCTGTTCTGCGGTGAGATTGTCTGAGAAGCTGAAGTATGATAAGTTCAACCCAGAGATATAGAAAGAAAAAAAAATTAACTGCTTAAGAAACTTAGGCCATGCACAGTTGCAAGAATGCTATGCTTGTGCCCAGGTGGGGAAATTCTAAATTTCATATTTTGCCAGGTAGCTTGAGAAACAAGTATACGATGGTGTGAGGTGGATAGTTGCATCACTTAAATTATTCTCAGCAGGCCCAAGCATAGTTGGCTATTTAACCACATGTAATGACATGATGGCAGAAACCTTAAATTAGCAGAGAGACAATTTGAATATTTTTTCTCACTGCTTTATTTAAAAGTCTCTAGACAGCTCTCCTGCTTGACTTGAAAAAGGCATGTTCATGTCCTTGATTTCTCCAAGTCCCAGCCAAATGCAATGTAGAGAGTAATAAACAGGCTTTTGCATTTTCAAGGAATGGGTGACTTTTACTCTCAGGGCAGTATGAAGTTTTTTCTGCAAGGAGATAATGGTTTTAGTACTTCTGCCCTTTCCTTGGATTTGAGGAGTTAAAAAGCAAAATAACTGAATGCCTGGGGGTGATCCCTAGAATTGTAAAAGGCCACAGTGGACCTCTGAATCTGCTCTGGTATAGTACTACTGGGGTGGGGTGAAATTTAGGAATCTCAGAGGCAATAATTGTGTGGATGATTGCTTTAAATGTGAATAGTATTAAAACACCAGTTGAAAGACAGAAACTAGCAGAGTGGATAAAACAACATGATCCAAATATACATTGTTTATATGAAACTGACTAAATATAAAGACATAGATAGATTATAAGAAAAGGAGACATGTATACCATGCTGACTAACACTTATGAGAAGGAAGAGAGAATAGCTATAAAAGCTTTTGGAACAAAGGAAATTATTTGGGCTAAAGAGGGCCATTCTCTTATAGTTTGTCTCTGCTTATATCAACCTCAACAGTCATAAATCATGCTAATAGTGTATATCCTTGATATAATGTGATGAAATGACATTATAATTCTGTGATTATCCTTCCAAAACACATAACCTCAGTCTAATCATGAAATAAACATCAAACAATTGTAAATAGAGGGGCTGTACAATATATATGACCAGTACTCCCCCAAATTATCAAGATTATACAAAAAGAAGGTTGATAATCTGTCACAGTCAACAGGAACCTAAGAAGACAGAATGATAAAATATAATGTGGCATGTTAATAAGGTTTCTAGAACATAAAAAGGGCATTTGGTAAAAACTAATAAAATTTGAATGAAAAATGGACTATAGTTTAATAATAATGGATCAAAATTGGTTCATTAATGTAACAAATGTACTATATTAGTGTTAGATGTCCAAAATAGATTAAAATGGTATATGGAAAGCAGTCTGTAGTAGCTGCTTAATTTTTCTGTAAATCTAAAACTATCTTAAAATATAAAGTCCTTTAGTAAAAAGAAAATCAAAAGTCAATAATAAAAATATATATATCCTTAAAATGTGATCATTTGATTATGTGTTAGGGTGATCTTTATTGGGCCAGAACAGTTGGACAACAACACCCCCACCCATGAAGAGTCCCAGTGGCGGGAAACTCTAACAAACACTTCTCGGAACAACCACAATCACGTCTGTGCACCCGACCCAGCTGCAGCTTCCTAATAAGGCAGTACATCACGCCACCCCTAAGACTCCCTCTCCCCTAAAGCCCCACTGTAATAACCCACTGCCCTTCTCCCAGGGCGCGACCCTAACCCCAGGACCGGTGAACCTCGCCCGAGAACCCCAATAAAGCCTGAACTGCTTTAATTTGGCCTTCTCCCTCTTTTGATTTGTCTCTCTCTCTCTCTTTCTCTCTCTCTCTCTCTCTCTCTCTCTCTCTCTCTCTCTCTCTCTCTCTCTCTCTCTCTCTCTCTCTCTCTCTCTCTCTCTCTCTCTCTCTCTCTCTTTCTCTCTCTTCCCCTGCGTGGGCCGATCAATCTTGACTTATTGATTGCTCATGATCCAGTTGTCAAGAAGTTGTAGAATCTCTTTTTCAGATGTATGTATATAAATACATTTATTTTAGGTATAATTTAATCAGAAGATAGATTGATGGATAAGATGACTTTTTAGATTTGCCTCTTCTGATAAATTTAATATTACAGTAGCAACTTATCCTAAGAAAAATAATTGAACACTGGAAAATGATGAATAGGAGGAAGGGATAACATAGATGAAATGAAGACTTACACTGTACTTGAAGCTATTAACATGATGAAAAGCCTGTCTTTTAGTATGACAGATATTGGTGTCCATTTTACAATGTCAAAAGCCCATTCATCTAATGATTTATTTGCTCAATAAATACTAAGTAGCTATAATTAATATACATTGACAGTTGATAGATGTTAGTAAATTTTTAATAAAATACTTTTTCTTATGAGAGAAAATATTTGGAATTAAAAAATACAATTAGGGTTTCTAGCTTTAAAAATCACAATTTCCTTAAGATTATAATTTATTCAAAAAATTTTGTCTTGGTGAATTAAAATATAAACAAAGAAAAGACAAATCTATATTGTGGAATGCTTTACTTACAAATTGATACTCTCGGTTTCAACTAATTCTGTAAATGGCTAAACAACACTGTGTTCTGAAGTTAGTTATTATTTTTTTTGCAGTTCATAATCATTTTTCTTTTAGTCTCCTTTCCTTTTTATGTAATACAACCCCTTTTCTCAAGACTATCATTCAAGACCAAGCTTCTTACTTTTAACAAATTTTAACTAAAATCTTAGAAATTGAGATTACTAGATATAGATAACCTTAACATCCTGACCATACCACTCATCCTTACATGTTATCTGGAACTTGATTTAAATAGTTTCTATCCTATTGTTGAATGTGCTGGAACCTCTTTCTATTAGTCAATAAGGAAATAAGTGCTTGCTCTATACTGAGCATTATGAGGAACATTGTTTAAAGCCATGCTACCACTACAGTCTTAATGGCCTCTTCTCACAGCCTTCTTAATAATTAATTATTCCTTTTATTTTCTGGTTATCTATCCACATCAACATGTACATAACCTATTTATTGACCTTTATTTAAAATAACAAAAAAATTAATCATGTTATCTCTAAACTATTAGATTCTTTTTGTCTCTTATCAGTCAATTTTCATAAATTTAAAATCATCTACTTAATTACTAACACTTCTCAAATAAAACAATTCCCACTTCAACACACACTCTCCTTCTCTCTCTCTCTCTCTCTCTCTCTCTCTCTCTCTCTCTCTCTCTCTCTCTCTCTCTCTCTCTCTCTTTCTCACCAGAGAAACTGCTCTTATGAGGAATACTAATAACTATTTAATGCCAAAATAAGTAGAAATATATATTTTTAAGGTTTTGTACTGGACTTCTAAACTACTTTCATTACTACAGCAGATAGTGTCTTGTGGATTATTTCTATACTCCCAAGAAGAGAGATAATTTTCTCTCACAGTTCTCTGTCCTAGCTTACTTTCTCTTTCACTGTAGTATTTCTGGGTTTTGTTCTACTTAACAATATGTGTTTCACTATAATTACTTCTTTGAAATTATTCAGGTGTTCAAAGTCTTGACCTCTCCTCTGAGCTTCACATTTTATACCATACATTCTTATAGCAGTGAAAGGGGAATAATTGATAATTAATACTGATAATTTTACCTATGGAATATTTTAATTCTATCTTAATAATCAATCTCTACTTTCATTTCTACATTTAAGACCACTATTATCTATATTTTGAGACATTGTAATAATTTTATATTTGTTGACCTTGTCTTTTATATGGTCCCCTTTCAATTATTCTTTACTCAACTTCTAGATGATTCCATATAAAAGCAATTTGGCCTATTCTAAATTTTTATAAAACATTTCAATGATTCAAGTTTGCTTCCAGAAAAACATATATATAATCTCTATGACAGAATTCAAGGGCTTTTAAGAACTAGTCTCTACCTATTTCTTTATTCTCATATCCTAAAACAACTTTTTTTAAAATAAACTATGCCAAGTAATGGTTTTTCATGTAAGCATCCTTTTGGTTGGATTAATTTTTCTGTTTCCTGTCTTCCTCCCTCGCCCCCCACAATCAGATGAACTTTGCTTATATTTTAAGACTGAACTCAGGCATCATGTCCTATTAGAATTAGTCCTTGAATTTGAATTTCTAGTTTTAGTTGAGTAGCCTTCCTCCTAGTTCTCCTTGACAAATGTACATATCTATTTCTTCTTACCTCTGACATTTAAAAATAATCTGTTTAGGCTTGTTTATTTTTTAGTAGAAAAAAAATTCTTTGAGATCTAACTTTCTTTGCATAGCACAGTACAGAGCATGTAAAAGATATTAAATTATAAACTTGTGACATAGGCTTCCAGGATGATGGAATAGATATCCTTTTCCCTCAGTATCCTATTATGTACAACTAAAAACTTGGAACATCATATATTAAACAACCATAAGAAGATTCTAAAAGGTGGAGAGGGCAACAACAATGGGATAATGACCCAAGGAATGACACAGCAGTGACTACCCTGGGTTATCTGTTTGCCTCATATAGCTCAGTCTTGAGGCCAAATAAGTTGGCAACCTCAAAACACCAATGATCACAGAAAAAAATATTAAAAGTATCACAATGAAAACTTGTAAACTAGTTTTCTCTAGCCAAAGAACCAGGAAAGGAGCTTAGCAAGACAGAAAACTTTAGACAATAACTGCTCTATTCCAACCAAACAACACAAAAAAGTTTTCTCAGCCACAAATTTGCTAGAAAGACCAAATTAAGAAGCTTGTTATTTATATTTTCCAGGTTTTAATGAGGTGGCCCTATCCACCACTCTCTGAACCATAGTATCAGAGAAGGACCACTGGAGAACAGGGATTTTTTACCCCACTCTACAGTAAGATGCACCCATCCTTTCTACAATCTAAGTAGAGATCATAAGAGTCTGAACTTTCGCTCCAATTAATTCTCATTAAAATCCCTGCAAGATTTTTTTAGTTACAGACAGGATTTTTCTAAATTTTGTATGTAAAGGCAAAGAAACAATTTTGAAAAACAACTTTATAAAGAAAAATAATGTGGGATGAATCACTGTACCTGATTTTAGAGCTTAGGGTATAGCTATAGTAACTAAGGCTGTGTGTTATTAGTAGAGGGATATATGCAGAGATCAATGGAGCACAATAGAGAATCAAGAAACTGCCCCCTGAAAGTATGGCCAGGTGATTTTTTATAAAGACGCAAATGTAATTCAATGAAGGAAACACTCTAAATAAATGGTGTTGAAACAATTGGAAATCTATCAGCAAAAAATTGAACCTCTCTCTAAACCTTTTACACAGATCAGCTCAAAATGGATCACAGACTAAAAGTAAAAGGTAAAACTTTAAAACTTTTAGAAGAAAACAAGAGAAATTCTTCAAGACCAAGGATTAGCCTTGACACAAAGGGCATGATCCATTTTAAATACACACACACACACACACACACACACACACACACACACACATAAACCTGGACTTTATCAAAATTAAAATTTTGTTCTGGAAAAGACCCTATTAAGAAGATGAAAATACAGGCTACATACTGGAGGAAAATATTTGCAAAGTACATATATGATAACTAGTCTAGAGAAATACAAATTATAACTGTGATGAGACAGTACCAAATGAAGATACAGAGAAATTGGATCACTCATATACTGCTGGTATGAATGTAATATGTTAACATCACTCCTGATAATAATTTGTCATTTTCTTTTTAAAAAACTAAAAACTAAGCATATATTTACAAAATGACCTAAAATTTGTTCTTCTTAACATTATCTCAGAGAATCGACCACCCCTATTTCCACAAATAAACTCTAAATATAAATATTCATCACAGCAAATACCTGAAACCTGTAAACAACTAGAATAATCCTTTATAGTGAATGGTTAAACAAACTATAGTACCATGAAATCCTACTCAGTAATTACAAGGACTGAACTACTGCTGAACACAACTACTTGGATGTGTCTCCAGGGCATTATGCTGAGTTAAAAAAAAAAAAAACTAAAATGTTACATACCACCTGATTCAATTTATGTAAGATTTTTGGAGCAAAAAATCATAGAGTTGAAAAACAATTTAGTGATCGCAATCTATTTGGGATGCTGAAGGGAGGGAGACAGGTGTGACTATAAAGCGAAACATGGAGAGCTTTGTGGTGTTGAAATAGTTCTGTGTCCTGACTGAACTGGTAATTACAAAAATTTACACATGGGCCAACATGGCTTCAAACAGTACACGTACTTAGTACCAGTGCCAGATTTGGGGGTTTGATTTTGAACTATAATTATGTATGAGGTAACCAGTGGGGTAAACTAGGTGAAAGATACTTGGGTTTCTCTGTATTACTTTTGTGCAGTGGATTCTTGAATAACGTCATTTCTTTCAACCTGGTTTTGTTTTAATCTTGATGAGATGCCATAGAAATTTAATTCAAGTTTGTAACAACGAGTCTATAGTGAAATTGGTTTTGTTATATTCTATTTCACTTAAAGTCACAGAGCCTATCCAGGACTTTAAGTGAGGATGCCTTGTAACTTCCTTTGAATATAGGAGTCATGTAAGCACCTGACACATAGCTTTTTCTTTTTCCTTTTTTTATTGTGATTCAAGTGCTAAACATCAAGCTTTTCAAAGACTATTGCGAAGAATAAATATTGCCAGCTACAGGACTGTATGAAGAAGATATATGCTCCTCCCTGAAGTTTCCTTTGTTTTAGAGGTCTCTGCTTGACTTAGAAAACTGACCATAAGACCACTTTCTTTTCACTTTCTGCTTTAATTCCCATTCTCACATTTATATGCACCATTAGTGAATAAGCCCGCAGTAAACTCAGAACCACAGGCCCACGTGTGTGCTCTCTACCTCAGTAAACTCAGAACCACAGGCCCATGTGTGTGCTCTCTGCCTACAACGGGGCTGTGTGTTTTCTGGCCTACTATGAATTTTTTAGGACAGCAGTCCACAAAATTTTTGGCACTAAAAAATTTGAGGTGGAGTTCAGGTGGTGATGCTAGGGCTAGGGAGAAGCTGTCAGTAGAGATGAAGCTTTGCTCGTGGCTGCTTATCTCCTGCTGTGTGGCCCTGTTCCTAACAGGCCACAGATTGGTACAAGTTTGCACCCTAAAGGTTGGTAACTACAGCTCCAGGACCTTGATTTTTGTTGTTGTTGTTGTTGTTGTTGTTTTGTCTTTTCCCCAAAAATCTCTGTTGCAGTTACAATGAGAAGCACAGGGCCAATCCAGCCACAACATCACAATGTTGACTCTGAAAGGGGAAAGGTATGTGAGGAATAACCTCAGGACTAAGAGAGTGTCACCAGGTATTCCTAGTTGAGATATATCTTTATCATTATCGATAGGTTGAGATAAGCACAAAATACTAAGATGGTTTAAAAACAAAAAGCTGAAACTAATTAAACACTTGAAATATCAAACAGAAAAAGACAAATACTGTATGATCTCACTTGTAGAATCTAAAAGAAGCTGACAGCACATAGGAACTGAGAGAAGTTTTGGGGGTGGGTGTGTAAAGGCAGTCAAAAAATACAAACTTCCAGCTATAAGTTCTGGAGATCTGATGTACAACATGGCAACTACAGTTAACAATACTGTATCGTAGACTTGAAACTTGCTGAAAGAGTAAACTTAGAAGTCCTCACCACATACACACAAAATGGTAATATTGGTTTTATATATATATACATATATATATATATATATACATATATATATATATATCTCAAATCATCAAGTTGTACACTTTAAATGACAATGTTTTTTGTCAGTCATATCGCAATAACATTGCAGAAGAAAGCTTGTTGAAATGAGAGTAGATTGTGGGTAAATAAGGCTATTAATAAAATGATGTTAAGTAAAATGAAATGCCTCAAGGCTGTTCTCATATATATCTCACTTATTCTAAAGATATACAGAATTTAATGAAGAACGGAGATTCTGCACAAGACTCAAGTATGAGATGGGGAAAACAAAAGCAAAGCTAGATACTGAGATGTCCCACAGATGTTGAATTATAGAGAGAGACCATCTTGGAGGAGGTTTTGTGTGTGTGTGTACACAACCCTGAGCTGTCTACTCATTGCAAGCTGCTTCCGAGAGTAGTCCTTCTCTAAGACACAGGCCAGCTGAGCAGATGCCTAGCACTAGGCTATGAGGATAAATCATCCCTGGAATATATTTAAAATGTGAAGCCAACTAATAGAGTTTCTCATAGGCACATATTATCATAACTGGCAGAAAGTAAGTTCTTTCTGCTCTAATTAAAGTAGCAATTTAAAACTTGATGAGGACCAATATATCTCTGAGTATTTATCAGGGTCTTCATGTTGTTGCATGAAGGACACATCACAAACTGAGAAACAAGCCTGAGTGTAGCATGACCTTGGCAGTCACAGCCAACTGAAATTCTGAAATTAAATTTGAAATGCACAGCATAATATTATTTGTGGTTAATGCATGACTTATTTTATAAAATATAGATTTTATACAAATTTATATTCCTCAAAAATGTTGCCAAGTTCAGAAAGCTAAAATTGAAAAAGATAAGAAACTACCCAAGAATACAAAATATTTTGTCACATTGAAAATCTGAAAAATATGTTTCAAACATATTTATTCCTAATATATACCAGCTCTGAACGATGTTCTAGAATTTTCTGCAAATAAAATAAAAAGTAGTCAAATACTAATTGAAAATGTTACTATTTTATTTGTTTCTCTCACGAGGTATCAAGAAGGAAAGAATTCATAAGTAACAGCACTTTAGAATTTTTTAAAAGGTGCTGTTGTTAATAAATGTTAAGAAACTTGGTGTCCATTCTTTCATACTTTTACCAAATTCTTCTTGTTTACACATATATAAATGTATATGCACATACATATATATGGATTTTGAGTTGTTTCATACAAATATAAGCATGCTTTATAAATGAATCTATAGCTTAACCATATATCAACAACTTACTATATAATGATATGCTTACAAGTTAATCGATATAAATCTTTTTCTATTTATTTTCCACCAATATTCACACAGTTTATTTATAAACATAAAACATGTACATATGTGCACATAATTATCCTATTAGCTTGTAAAAAGCAATATTACTTTCTAGACAATACATACCTTTTTTTTTTTTTTTTTTACTAAAGGCATCCCCACCAATTATTTTGACACAAGAATTTCCTGTCAGAGGATATCAGGTAGAACATGTTTTGCTTCACAAGCCTTAAAACACGTGATAAAATAAAAGAGGTACAGCATCTTAAACATTTCAACCTCTATGCAGTAGTCTATTTGACTCTTCGAAGCACTCTCATATTTAGTCTTCATGATGCCATAAAGCTGTTTTTGTCTGAGCCACATGTATTTTTAAGTGCAGTTAAAGTGCAAGATATCAATGGACTTTCAAAAGGTTCAAAATTGGTGGAAAAAAATCATGTAATACTGGAGCTTAATAAGTATCAAAATTGAATAAACATATAAAAGAGAAAATATTGTCATAGGCTGAAATTAAGCAAATAAATAATCTCAACAAAACCCGGGATCTGGTGTAGAATTAGATTGTTATAAAGGAAATAATATGTTACAAATATTCCATCGGTTCATAAAAGAAAAGAGGAGAATGAGAAAATGAAAATTCTGGATTTCTTAGAGGTTTTTTGTTGTTTGATACTTTTTTTCTTTAAGATAAATGTGAATATAGATTAACTTGTGGAGAAAATAATTAGTATCTTGTTTCTCTACAAATTAGAAACATAGGTGTATAAGTGCGAGGAACAGAAACAGGATGATACCATTAACAAAATGAAAACGTAGAGTTAAATGATATACTTCTAAACGTATAGTATAGCAAATATGTGCCACTTTATCACTACAAAACTACCTGGAAACATAGTTACAGAGAGGCTTCCCAAGAGAAAATCAGGATGATTTTAGCAAAATCATTCTACCCATGGTAGAATAATGAAACGAAACAAAACAAATAAACAAAAAAAACCTGTCTTTATCCACTAAAATGTAAGCCATGTGAAGGCAGATTGTGGTGTGTGTGTGTGTGTGTGTGTGTGTGTGTGTGTGTGTGTGTGTGTGTGTGTTTTCCCCTAAAAATCTCAGTGGCTAGAATATACTGGTGCCTAGTAAGCACTGAAATATGCTTATTTAATGAATGATGTGTTATTTTTTTCAGTTTGTTTATTTAATTCATTGCCTATTTTATTTTTTTGTTGTTGTTCTCTCACAGTTGAGCCCCAGTAGATTTGACTTTACCATTTTTTGTTCTTTAAAGTATCTAAAGTACTTCTTTCAGAAGTATTTGTTTTGCTACCCTGAATAAATACAACATTTTCAGGGCTCACTTGCAATTATAAGTGACATGTGGATATTTTCACCAATAAATTATAAGTGAATCTGCAGCAGCCTTATAAATACTTTCTTAAAGAGCCGAGATTAACATTCCAAGACCAATGACCTCTCTACTTCATTTCTGTGACAGAGAAACTCTCTTGTTTGAGACCTTTGTTAAAATTTAATTTTCTGAGACTTTCCGATGAACCTGCTAAATCTAATTCTAACAAATGCACCATCCCTTCTCCAGTTCTGCATCTTAGTAAATGCTCATGATCAATGCTATCTAGGTATAATAGACACATAAAAGTTGAAAGATAATTTCAAAAAGAGTTAAACTATTATGTCATATTCCCTTTTTGTAATATAGTAGTCATTTTAGGAATTAGCAATGTTTATCATTTCTATTAATAGATAAATATGTTGTTTCCTTTCTTAATACATATGATTCAAAAGTATAAGCATATTGGTTAGAAGTGTACCAAGGGATAGACTCATAATATGCTTATATGTTTTTGTCTGACATGCACATTCTTATTCTTAGTTAAGGTAGTATTTGACAATAAACTAGCCCTATCATAAGACTGTAAAATAACTGCATTTTGAAGTGAGGAGGGATATAAAGCATGCCTGGATATACTGCTTCTGTTTAGAGAATATATCAAATACATAACTGCTGATTTACAAGAAAATATGTTGACATGTGACTTGAAAACTGGCTCAGAATAAATAGTACAAAATTTTCCTAAACCTAGATTTATAAAACTTGATCAGGCCAATGGATTCTTGTGTCCATTTGTAAGATAATAACTTTTAGTCTGCAAATTGCAATATGACTGATAGCCACATAAAAAAAAAAAAAAAAAAAAAAAAAAACAATTGCTTGGGCTTCAGAGATTCCCAGATGCTGACACTAGAAAACTTAGAGTGTGTACTCACAGATATAGTTCACAGGTACACACAATAAGATGACACAAAATTATTTATATATTTTTATGTTACAATTATTATATCCCATAGTTGTCAAGGTGCTTTAATAATAAAAAGTATGTCACAGACCAAATAATGCAGATGTTTTAATAACACATAGTTTGTGCCAAAGTACCTTAAATCAACTTATCCTGAATCGAATATCAAAACTAAGTCCATAAAATTTAGCCTCTATATGTGTGATGGACTTTTTATAAAATATTACTTTATAATTAGTTCATTATTGAATAGTAACTTTGAATAAATTTGATGATAAAAGATGGCATTAAATTTTAGACATATTTTTGGGTCAGGAATGTCAATATTAATATTAGTTCAATATAATTGAAGATAGGTAGATAAGTAATAAATAATAAGCACAATGTTTGCTTTATATTATAGTGGGAAAAAACTACAGTTAGAGACTCTGAAAGGACTAGTTATATATCAAAATAGATATTTTATACATGTTCACTAAAGGTTATATTTACAAATATAGAATCATTATGCTATGTCATTATTTACAAATATAGAATTATATATATGCACATATATATGTATGAATGTCAGCTATATCTTAAAATATTAAAAATAATATTTTAATTAGATTTTCTAAGATTTTTGAATATTTAAAAGCATTTTTGTTCTCTTTATATCAATTAAAATAAAAATAAATTAATAAAATGTCTAAGAAATTGATTTATATACAGACTAGAGACTGATTAAATATCAAGAAAATTTACGAAGCTCAAATAGATATGAGGTTATATTTTGCGTGTGTGTGTGAGTGTGTGTGTCCTTCTGTGCATTAAGATGTATTTTTTTCATAGCACCACTTACTTGTTCTATGAAAAGTATGCTATTGGGTCAACTGGATGTCTCAAAGAGAGAATAGTGATACAAGTATAAACCTACTGGCTATAGTGAAAGTATAAAGTTACATATCCTACTTGAACTTTTGTTTATTCTTTAAAGGCTATATTTAACCAATGTTCTTTTTGTTAAATTCTATCATATAATATAAATAGACAAGTGGTAGTTTTAAAATATAACCATATAGATATTGTTAAATATGCAAACCTAATGAGTACACAGAATACTGTAAGCCAACTTTTTATTACTGTATCGGAATATGGTGTGTGCTTTGGGCTATATTTATTATGTAGACCTCCTGGAAATGCACATCTGAATAAACTCACATCAAATTTTAAACTTCTATCATCTCAAACAAAAATAAAAATCTAGGTCTTCTATAGGAGGTATTAAAAAGTATAACAACGTATGCAGTTCACCTCTAAATTACCATTACTCCAGCAAAAGTATTGATAGTTTAAATTTTTGTCTTGGAACACATAAATAATGCTATTTATGGTGGTTTGGTTTCAGTCCAATCTTCGAATCCACTTAACCCAAAATGTAATTTAAAAATTGATTCTAATCTCCATATGTAACTACATATTTTATGGGAAAATAAATCAATATGTCTTTCTCACTGGAGAACTAATGTCAGACTAGTTAGTATTTTACTTGTTTAGATTCTTAACTTTTGAAAAGAGTTTACAAACACTTGGCTTGTGTGGTAGATTAGTTTTCAGCAAATACTTACTATTTAATTCCAGCCCCCACCCCATCCATAGAAAGAGTATGCTTTTTTACCTCTTGCCTTTGAGCTTGGCCATGTGACTTGCTTTGGTCAGTGGATGTAGAGTCCATAAAGAGCTTTAAATGTGATTGTGCTATTGGCCTTGCTGTCTTAGGTGTTTGCTATTGTCATAGGAGACCACACCTTGAGCAGCCTCTGACCCTTTATCCAGTCCTCAGAACAAAACATGTGGAGCAAAGTCACGGGGGAGTGAGAAATACATTATCATTTCCCACTGGTACTTTGTGGCAGTTTGTTATGAAGAATCACTAAAAGAATAATTAACACATACAACCACCTACAAGTCCATGGAGGGTGTCTCAAGAAGACTAAAAGGCTGAAAAAAAAAAAGGTTACAAGATTGTGGGAAAATTAGGCTAGAAGTATACAATTTCACATACGAAGAGCATGACACTCTATATTTTGTCACTTAAATTAATCCTAACTCTTAAAAAATACTGTAATATGTTAAAAACTGAGGCACGAATACTTTTTTGGAAAATACCTTTCATTCACCCTTGCTATAATTGGTTCTACCTCCAATGATCTAAAAAAAGATGAATGATGATAGAAAATTAATGATGAACATTTAAAAATATTGACCAATGATAATAAAATCAATAAAAAAATAACATTGGGAATATAATATTGGCAAAATAAAGAGAGACTCTGAAAACAATAAAAAATGTTAAAAAGAAATTTAACAGTCAAGAGATAAAAAAATTGTTGGTGATATGAGTCAAATTAGGTGTCAAGAGCAAAGATAATTAGGGAAATGTTCTAAAACTACATAGGAAAAAATATTAATAGTGCTGGAAAAGTAAGAGAAAAGAAAGATCTAGAGCCTGATGAGTAAGCTTAAAAATGTTCACCATTATCAGAGGTGAATATCCTTAGTAACCAATAAAATGTTTATTTTTTAATACTAAAGATACAGTCAGAGGGAAAGTAATTGTGGGTATTTTTAATATTATATAATAAATTCCTAGAGAAATAAGGCAACTAACTCTTCACCTGCTTGTTTCTGTCATATTATTTCTCTCAGAATGGTTTGTTCCAAAAGACATTCTGACTACTGGGACAGGATTGGCATCATGCTTTTCATGAGCAAGATACCCATTTTCTTGATGACTAGGGAGGCAATAGCAATCAATAATAAGCACGAACATGTAGTACTTTCTTCAGATGGTACACCACTGAAAGCCAAAACATAGAAAACAGAACATCCCTGAGATAATTATGGGAAAAGGTGATTGCCTACTTTGTTTTTTCCAGAAGATAATACATAGATTCTTATTCATTAGACAATATCTTCTCAAAAGGAATTATACTAAAAGAACAAATTTCTTTCCAATGTTGCTTTTTTTTTTTTTTTTTTACCACAAACAAAAGTCTGCTTCAGGATTTAGACTTTCTTTCAAATAAAAATTCACACCTCAGACATTCTTTAGCTCTTCCACGAAATTTATATTTTAGACTAAGATTGAGGAAATAAGAAAAAAATCTTAACTTACATAGGTGAATATACAGAAAGTTGCAAAATGTTAAAATTTTTCTACATAAAATAAAATTTATGGTGAATAGTTATAAGTAAATGCTCATGTTTTAGCTTTTCTAAAAGTTATGTTAACAAAAAAGATATGTTAAGCAGTGTCAAGCAACTTATATTTGTTATCAACCTAGATATAAAACTTAAATATTTATTTCAGTGGTGAGGATGAGATAAATACAGGGATAAATACTGAAGATTTGTAGTTATATATCTTAATTGGTCAAATGTCAATGTATTTCCCTAATTATTTTCTTATCTTTATGTGAAAAGTCCAGAAATTTTAACCTTCATAATCTATTAAGATTATTAATCTATTAAGTTATAATTAACAATACTATATCATATTCTTGAAAACTGCTGAGAGTAAATTTTAAATATTCTTGCCACAAAAAATGGTAATTATGTGATTTAAGTAATTTTGTATTTTATTAAACAAACGTTTTTTCTTTCCTGCCTTGTTACATTATTAGACCATTCAAAACTATATTAATAACAGTGCAAGCAAAATTTTTACCTATTATAAGCACCAATGGATTATGTCACTCCATTATTTGCCACAGAAAAAGACTTTTCTCATCTATTACAATAAAATCTAAACTCTTTAAAGTCTTAGGCCTTCCATAAACTGCACTACATTGATACAATGTACTACAATTAAGTATAGGGAGGACAAAGTGTTGGCTAATGTAACATGTCTGAATTTTATGTTTTATTCTAAATGAAAAGATCTAGATCTGGCTCACATATACCTGTTCTCGCATCTCTCACATCCTTTCCATTGGTCTGCTGTGGCAAATACCATTGGCCTCTTTTAAGTTGCTTATACATAACATGTCCATTCATGCACTGGACTTTTAGCACAGTTTCTGCATCTTCAGCAATCCTATCGATTGTTCTTTGAAAGCCTGGTTTCTTCTCACTTTTTCAATTTGGGCTTACTGTTATATCCATAGAGAAGTTTTCTCTGACATCACCAGCCCAGCTCTTGCACCACATTACCCTCTATTATAACCTACTAACTAACCTAGTTAGTTCCCTTCTACCATATTTTAGTAATAAAGATTAAAACTAAAACTATAGATTTAGTATGATCACATACATTTTAAAATCAATATTGTATATTAAGATTATTTTCTTCTAACATAAGAAATGATTTAATTGTTCTTTTGAATGCTGGCTCCTTTGAAAAATATCAGTTACACAAGTAAGCAATACCTAGATGAATTTCAGATTTAAAAAATACTTTCATTAAGCTCTGAAATTATAGAATGCTGTATATACTATTTTTTTTTAAAAAATATATAAACCTAAGCCTCTAGCATAAGACTTTTATTAGTTTGGTAAAGAAATTCATATAAAGCAGTAATTCTCAAACATTAGCATGCATCAGAATCACAATTTAAAACACTGATTATTGAGCTTAACGCCAAGAGATTCTAATTCAGAATGATTGGTGTGGAGCCTAAAAATTTACCTTTGTAACAAATACCCAGTTAATACTGATGCTGCGGGTCTATGGACCACACATCGAGTATTGCTACCATAGAGAGCAAATACTGGGGAGGGGTGGGATGGAAATACTGCATACTGACTTCACATAGTCAGTCGGGAGAGGAAGCCACTAATTAACGACCTAGGAGGTAATAGAGTCAGAGAAATGCAAGTTCTAAGATTAATTTTTTACTAACATTTTTATTTATAAAAATTAAAAAGAAATGAATGAAGTACCATTTGTGAAAATCAATTATTTGAGATACAGTCAAGGAACCACAGTATACTTGACTGTAAAATATGTAACAAAATACTTCCTGACCAATATTAGATTTAATCAATTTACAATACATTTCAAAGACTTATATAATCATTAACATCTGTCTTCATATATGAAATGCTCTAAAATCCCCATCAAAATTTAATTTGAATCCAACGTTTGTGCAAATCTGGTTTAAATAATTTTTCTGTGGATAAGGGAGAGCTACTTTTTCACCTTTGTGTCATTATTTTAAAGCTTTATCTCTATCACCCAAAAAGTAGAATGGAAAGTGCATGAAATTAAAGTAGAAATACATGACCTCTACTTCTTCCCACAGAGATTTTGTGAAGGTTAATAAGATTTTCACTTGTTGCATGTTTGATGTCTTTTGATGCGAGAAACTATATAAACATCAAATGCTATTCTAGGCAAAGGGTTCATTAGTGCTTTATTTTCCATTAATATTGGCCAAAACCAAATTGGCACTGAGTGTAATTCTACAGAATGTTTGGCAACTACTTGTTTTCTGTCAAAGTTATGTCAGTATTCAGATGGATTCCATTTTCACAGGAACCCAAATAAAGTGATATTCAAGATTAAAATTTGGGATGAAATAACTATTAATGTGTGAAATGCCTTAAGGAATGTATGTAGTAATGAAAAACTGTGATAAAGTGCAATAAAAACTAACCAAATTATAAAACTACTCAGGAAAATAGACCTAGTTAGATATGTTATTATTATGGTCATGGCAATCTCATGTAATCACGCTATATTAACAGCAAGGAGAATATTTTTAAGTCACACATTGTGTAATTTTTAGAATGTATTTGGCGAGAAATAACTCCCAATGCTTATACAGAAAATTACATTTTCCTTGGGAAAAGTGGTGTTTATTATTTTTAAGTTATATTATAAAGCTCTAATGATAGATTATGAATAATTGTGTGTGTGTGCACAAGAGTGAAAGTATTAAAAGTCATGAGAGAGATCCCGTGAAAGTGGACTAATTTGACAATGTGAGGCATGGATTGCTTGCTCTTTACAGGGCTGAGTGTTAGCTAATCTTCTGTGATTAAAAATTGATCTGATAGCAATGGGATTTACTCATATCTAGAATTCTTTACTGAAATATCCATGCAAAGAGATGTAAACTATCCTTACTTCATTCTTTCAATGACTATTAATGGCAAAACATGTAAGTGGTACAGTCTTAGCCACTAGAACTAAGCAACAAATGAAACAATATATGTGCTCCTACAGAACTTACAGGAGCTTAGCTTATGCTCTATTAGGGGAGACATATAACTTGAAAATATAAAATATATATTACATATAATATATAACTTAATACATAATACCTATAATACAGTATATGTTTTATACTAAATGTATTATTAATTGTCAGGGTCATAGTTTTATAGAAAAAAATGAGAAGTTTCGATAAAGATTGAGAAAATGCCATTTTAAGAGAGTGATCAAAGCAGCTGTTTCTGAGAGAGTGCTATTTGAGCAGAGACTTGAAAGTGAGTGACAACCTACAGAAAAGGATTTCCAGTCTAAAAAAATGAGTGAGACATGAGTGAAAACACTTGTTATTTTCAAAGAGTGACAATGAGGAGTTTGTGGAAGAAAACGATGGCCTGAGCCACATCATAGAGGTGTGGAGCAGATCATGTATACATAAAGTCTAGATTTTAATTTGAACTAAATATAGTTCATCAGAAGTTTTCGAGCAGGAAAGTGACATGATCTGATTTATTTATAAGAACAAAAATTTCTATCTGAATGTGGAATGTGGCAGATTTAAGTAATTTTGCTGGAATATAGATACATGCTCTTGAGCTTCTTGAGGTCCTAATGGGACCCTGATGACATAGTAATTCAGAATAATAATTAAATGCATCTTACCCAGAGGGAATAATAACTTACTATATTATAGGAAGTTTCTCTCAATATTTTATTCTTTCTATGAAACATGTTGTCACATCTATGCACAGTTTTAAAAATATAATAAAATGAGCACATATATTCTCTATTCAGCTTGCTATAAAGCCCCACATTCACCCTTTTAGAGGGCTTTCATGATTTTTTAAATAATTTGTTGTGTCTGATGCTGTTGTAAGTCAATTCTGTTAAAGTTGAATTGTTATTTGACTCAGTAATTTTACTCTAAGATGCAGATCCAAAAAGAATTGAAAAGATACTAAAACACATACTTGTCAAAAATGTTTATAGCAGCACTACTCATAATAGTCAAAAGATGGAAACAACCTAAATGGTCATCAATAGATGAATAGATAAATAAAATGTGGTGCATTCATTCAATACAATATGATTCAGTCATTAAAAAGAATAAAGTACTGACACATGCTGCAACTGTAGATGAACTCTGAAACCTATGTGAAAAAAATCAGATATATATAAATCCATATATAGGAAACAGCCAGAATAGGCAAATCCAAAGAGTTAGCATATTCTGTTGGGAAGGTTGTGGGGAAATAGGTGTTCTCATGTACTGCTGATGGGAATGCAAAATAATACAGGCCCCACTGAGAAGAATTTGGCAATAGCTAGCAAAATTATGTGTGCATGTACCCTATGACTCAGCACACCACTTCTAAGAAAAGATTCTATAAATGCAGTGGTAAAAAGACCAAATGATGTATGCATGAGGCTATTTAATGGAACTCTTTGTAATAGCAAAAGAGGAGAAACAGAATAAATGGCTATCAGTAGAGACTATCAAATGAGCCAGGGCTCATCCACACAGTGGAGGAAGCTACATATACTGCTGCAGAGAAATCGCTGGGGTGGGTTGTTCCATGAAAAAAGCAAGGTAAACATCCAGAACAGGCAAATCTATGGAGGTATAAATAGATTAACGGTTGCCTGTGGGTAGGAGGAGAAGGAATGAAAGGTGGGATTTTGCAGTGTCTTTGTTGGTAATAAAAATGTTCTAACATTTAGTGGTGATGATCACACAATTCTGAGAATACATTAAATTGTATATTTAATGGGTGAGTTTTTATGGTACTTGAATTATATTTTAATTAAGTTATTATTAAAAAAAGAAATAAGTGATAAATTTGACATGCCAACCCTGGAATCTACCAGATTGCATATTTTCTGTCATTGAGCTATAGTAAATTCATAGTCCAGAGGCAATAGTTCAGATTAATGGAGATTTTCTGAAAATATTGCTATTTTAAGATTTTTATTTATTTTTTAGTTTTTAAAATTATTTTTAAAAGAAAATATTGCTATTTAAAGAGACCTCCCAAATGAAGGTGGAGTGGGAGAGGAAATAATTGTAAGTCTAAGGTAAATTAATACAAAATTCAAGGAAATAATATTTGAGATAAAGCAAGAGAGCTTCCTCATCTAGAATGATGAGAATCAAACTAGTGGAAGCAATGTGAAATGGGCTTAGGAAGTAATTTTAGAGTTTTTACTTACCTGATGAAAACACATTTTAAACTGGCTTATAAAAGGATAGAAAAGCAAATGGAAAAATAGTAGTCAAAAATATAAGTAGCTGCTCTGGTATCTAATCTTGCCAGGATTTGTCATAATGGATTTATAAGAAAAAAGTCTAGAGGACTTCTACAAGAGAACATTAAAAATAAAATTAGGGAAGGATTCTAAGAAAGAGGTAGACTTCTTGAGCATCCTCTCTTTGTTTATTCACATCTGATTCTTTATTCTTAGCTGGAAATTCCTGTGGTATAAGTTGTGTGCTTTTCATAATCAGCAAGTTGGAGGAAAATAAGAAAACTAAGGTGAAAAATTAAGGTCACAGAACGTGATGGTAATGAAAAGGAGCAAGCCAAATTTGTTGACACTGCAAAATGTCAAGTGACAATATAAGTAGGCAAAAAGTAGTTGATTATAAATTAGCCAAACCAGAATAATTTTAAAGTGATTTAAAAGCAATTAAAGTCACATCATCACATTAAAATCATTTTAATATTTGGCTTATCTGTCACCTGTCAAAACAAGCTTTAAAAAATAACTTTCATATAAAATATTGTATAGTGAATTCAAGAATATTCAATCCTTGATTATATTTTTCTGATTGAAGGACACATGAATAAAACAAGTCCTGCAGATAACTTTATTGGTCTTTTTTATAGTATATACTGATGATTGAATATCTGTGGAGTTAATTTTATGATTAAAATTTACTTATACATTTTAATATTGCAGAAGATGAATAATGAAAATACAGAGAAATGACTCACCTTTAATCTGGCAAATTAGATTTTTTTGATTTAAAAGATTCATATCAGGGACTTTCTAAAGTGTTTTTAAAAGACACTCAATACTGATAGGGTGACTTGATCTAAAAAAAATGATGATTTTGTTTTTCTTCTCTTGACCAATATCCAGTTCAGTCCACTTAAAACTAAGGGAGAAGCTTGTTTGAATGATGAACATTTTATATGAGACTTTATGATTGCTAATCATAGAAAACATGAATTTTCTCATTTCCTCACTTTATTTCCTCCTCAAAACATTTTGAATGTCTTCCAAGTTTTACTTAATATACTTAAATCCAAGCTATAATAGATTATTTTATTTCCATGTTGATATTAATTCTAAAATGTGGATTTAGGATTAGACTCTACTACTAGTTAAGTTTCTTTTGGCATGTTGTCTTCTTTATGCATATTGTCCAATGGAACAAAAATGTTCTCTAACAATTCACAGAAGAAAAAATATTTTTGATAGTTTGTTCAATAAAAAAAATGTGTTCTCATTTTTACTACTGTATGGAGACAATCTAAAATCTATATTTTAAATCTGAGGAAAGAAATCCCACTTGCCAGAGACCAGGAGATTTACTTATTTAATCTGTGGTGGTTAAAAATTATAATCTGTAGGTCATGATGTGAAGATTAGTTTCTATAAACAAAATGTTGTTCTATTATTTTTGCTTTATCGTTATCATGTTATTGCAGTTCAAAAACATTGTCTCAGAAATTTGCCTTTTTAGGTAAAATGTTGTCCCCTTTGCAGCTTTCACTCTGTCAAGCCCTGAACTTCTTAATGTTTCTATTTTATTTAATATACAATCATTTCATTAATTTTTTAGAGTGCTTTCATACTAATAGGCAACATACAATTTATATCTGAAATCTTAAATATAAATATGTCTCACAATTAATACAGTGATAATTCTTTTATCTTCTTTTAATGAGAAATGTATTATTCATTAACTTTGTTATTCTTCAGCATAGATTTTCAAATCTAAATCAAGTGTGTTAAGACAAAATACATTCCTATTAGAGTTTCAAGTGCTAACAATTCTACTTTTCATTTTCTAAATATTTGTTGTATATTTACTATGTGCAGTCACTATTCTAAGCACTGGAAATGAGTGATAAGCTAAAAGGAAGTTGCTTTAGTCCCTCTGATAATTACAGATTCTTTTATATAATAAATTACAGAAACATATAATTTTAAGTAAGAGAGAATATAGGATGATGTAAAATTTTAAAAGAGGAACTGATACATCATAAATGTAATGTCATGCATAAATGCCCTGAATATGTAGTTTTAGTTGACACCTAAATGAAGAGTAGGAGTTAATGAGGTGAATAGATGAAGGGATCCTATATTCTAAGAATGTGGAAATTTCCAAGAGAAAGTGGGGGAATAATGGCTGCAAATACTAGAAGAAAGTCAATATTATCCTCATTTTGAGCTAAGGTTTAGAGTGACTTATTATCTGAGAGTGTCTTTCAGTGACTTTATCAATATCTCACTGTTAACCAGATGAAAATATGTAAATTCAAACCTGGTCCATCAAATGCGAAATCTCCTGATGGCATAAAAAATCCAAAATCTTAATCACAATATGAAAAATTTATAATGATCTAACCCTAGCCTTTTTTTTAATTCTAATTTTCTATTTCATTACATTATATAACCTGTATTCCAGACAAATGCTGTGGTAACATCTCAGAAGTAACAAACCAAAACTTATTCATCTTTCTATCCCTATCAGGACCTGGCAAATGTTTTGTTCTAGTAGGAATTAGATAAATATTTATTGAATTTTTATTAAAATGTTCATTGCCATGAGAATGTGGTTTTAACTGTAAAAAATAAAATAGATAGTACATTTCAAAGAGTAAAGCATACGTTTTTGTGTTGTTTTAATTGTCATTTATTTTGAGAATAAAGACCATCTTAGCCAAAATAGTATAATAAATAAATATTCTGTGACAATTGTTGCATAATACAGAGTGGTTAGTTTTTAGGAACAATTTAATTAATTAATCACTTAGCAAAAGAAGTATAGTGTAAAATATGTAAAGTTATTTGAAATATTTTAAATTTTTGTTTGCATAAACATTTTTGCACTGTTTTACACAGTTTATAAGAAGGTTTAAATGTTAAATATTTTGGAATATGTTGGACAATGGGTAAATAAAACAATAATTACATTTTTTTAATCTCAGAAACAATTCATTATTGTTGGCTGAAATTCTGCCATTTGCTTTGTATGGTCCATTTATAATGAAGAATTAATAAACTGACAAGTTCACTTTTCAGTATACTTATATAATTATATTACTAAAAATAGATTTTCTAATTATAAAATGTGATTGAGATATCAAAATACACTCTTTAATAATGTTTCAAAGGAAATTCCAAACCCCGATAGTTGGTATTTCAATCATTATGAGATTACTCAAATTCTTGGGGTTTTGTGGATTTATTTTATTTTTCTCTGGGTCGTGCACCCTGGTGCATTTATGCTTTCTAAACAATTATCGAACTCTAAGCCCAGTCCATTTAGGCAAAATTTAAGACACAACTTTGACTTCACCTTGATGGGGAAAGTATTTTTATTACTCTTCTGCTGGTTGGAGGGGTAGGGTAAAGGTTCCTTAGTAATGGTATGCTCAATACATTAAATAAATTCCTTACCTAAACCCTTTAACAGTCTTTTTAGGAATAAATTTCTCCTGTTAAATAGGAAGAGAGTGGCATTCCTCTGGTCACATAACAGTAAGAAGTACTAGACTGTTTTTCTCAGATACTTTGTGGGTTTTTGTGTATCTGGATCTTCTAAGTTAGCCATGGTGCTCTGTTGCTGATAATGAAGGTAGATTTTTACAAGTCGCATTTTTAGTTTGAGAGAGCTGAAAGGAGCTCTCATGCTTTCATTTTCTAAATATGTGAACTTGAAAAATTTTATAGACTTCTTGAGCTTCAGTTTTATTGTCTATAATTGTGATAATACTAGCACTTATCTGTCGAGGTTATTGAGGGTAAATAATGTAAGTAGGCAAGCCACATTGCCCAGTGTCTGCCATTTCATCACTTTTACTGTTATTATTAATGGCAGAAACACCAAAAGCAGTAAACTAATCAGAGATTAAGGATCTTTTTTTGCAGCCTGTGTTTCAGTGTGTTGTCTCTAATCTAGTCTTCTGTTTAACTAGAATAAATTTATCATCTCTAAGAATTTTTGTACAGATTAAAACTAACAATGTATATAATGTTCCTAACATAGTATCTGACACATTGTGAGGTCTTAACATATATTTACTTCTTACTCTTTTCCAAATGAACTACCTTACTACAATTTTAATATATGGGAAATAGAACCATTTGGAGATGCAAGGACCACCAGCTGAGTTTTAAAATATTTATGAGTTTTTAAATCTATATGGAACACTACTCTTTGAGTAACAGTGTTTGGATTGGAAGAGATATTCTAAGGTGCCAAGTTGCAAGTGTACAATTTACGTGGCTTTTCAAATTAATATGTTATAAAGAAACTTGGCTACTAACATGGCAATTCTGTTTTTAAAAGTTTAATAGCATTACTTAATAAAACCAAAATCTATGTTTTTAGTGTCTTAATAATGCAAATCTCACAACCTTTCGAAGTACAGATTTTTTTTATTAATTTTAACCAGAGCAAATACCTTAAAATATAGACTTATTTAAGAAACTCTTTATATACTATATACTAAACTTCATATACTATATACTAAGCTAGCCTCAATGAAACCATAAACATAGTTATATTAAAATGCTATAATATTGAATAAATATAAAATTAATATTTTTGTCTTTGGGGAAAGGCCCTATTAATTACCAAGAAGCATCTTTGAAATATTGTATATAAGTAAGCATTGATGTGATCAGCCACACCAAAATCTATTTTGATGATCAATTGTAAAAATTTGGTGATTAAAGTCAAACATTATACAGTTTTATAGAAAGATTTTTAAATCATATTTACATAAAGTGATTAAACTCTTATTATCATTTTAAGATCTTACTCAGCAAAAATTTATATTTTAGTATTTTAACTTTACTCAGATTTCTATTCCACTGAATCATATCCAAATATCTGAATCATTCCTAAACTTTCTAGGAAATAATCCAAGTGTGTAGAATATAAATGTGATATATCTAAACAGTGGAATTCCAACATATGTTTTTCTTTTTTAATTGAATTTGATTATATATGACCACTTGCTTATATGTATTTTTTTAAACTTTAGAATTTACATATGTATTCTTCAAAATACTATGTTAGTTTGTATATTATTTATATAGAATATCAATCAATAGCTTTGGTTTTATATAATTTTAGGATAATTTATAAAATCATAAAGGAGAATTTTGACTATATGGCCACATATATTCACTTTAGAACCTCTTACAAGTAAAATGAGACACCTCTGAATTTGAATTCAACATTTGTGTAAACCAATATAATTTTTATCAGCATTTTACTGCAAAAAATAAAAAAAAAGTTTATAAACTTTTTAGTACTCCAGAAAACGTAACCAATATATTTTTAACTCTGTGATTTTTTTCTGCTATTTTATAGTTTTGGTTTCAAGATTGCTATATCAGAGGTCTTTTTGGCATTTCTAAATTAATAGCAAGTTGATTTATTTAACATTACAAACTTCTTATTGATAGAGATAACTAATTATTCTTTGTCAATTAAACCAAACACCATAGAAGCAGCTAAAATAAATATTCATAAACACTCTAAAATAAAATATTAAAATTTGAATAAGATTTAAAGAAAGAATACTTCTATAACAGTTCAAAATACTTCTGTTGAGGATAAATAATCAATTCAGTCATTGAACACAAAGAAATTTCCATTTAGTGAGAAAATGAGGCAAAAACCAAGGTAAATAGTTAACATATGGTATGGAAAATGTTAGTATGTGTGAAAGAGAAAAATAAGCAAACTTTGGAAGGAAGTATAAAAGGAAGTATTGGAATTTGCAAAATTAAATAGCATAGTCAGGAAAGATTGAGAAAGTGACATTTTATTAAAGATCTGAATGTGGAGAGGAAGTAAGTCTTGTTATGTATATGAGAGGAAATAGCAGTACAAGTAGCCTGAGGCATAGAACAGCTAGGAGGTCAAAGTGAGCAGAGAGAAAGTCGTATTAGGTATTAAAAAGCAGACAACACACTCAAAATGGCGTTGCTTATGCTAAGTCCGAGGTCACCAACCATACCAGTTCTTAGCCCTTTGTCAGTCTGTGGTTCTAGTCAAGAACTTAGTGGGTCAACCTGAGCTGGCAGATGGTTCATATAGAACGCAGATCTCTAGCCCTTGATTAATTCACAGTTCTGATGTATTATGTTCATTCAATTCATAGTTTCATTTTGGGAACTGCTGGTTTTGTTAGTGCCACACCTAAGGCCTTCTCTTGGTCAATCTGCAGTATCATTTTGTTGGTTACTGCTTGTGTCCACAGTTCTGTTCTTTAGTTACTGTTGGTTTCCACCATTTTGCACATGAAGTAACTGAATGCTAGATCTATTGTATGGGAATTTGAAAAGCCAAAGCCATAGAATTGGTAGGCATGGGTCAACCATTTAAAAGCTGTTAGAGCAATTACCACCTAAGTCCTACCACCATGCTGGGACATGTTCATCATGGTATAGGTTAGATTAATACTAGGTCACGTGCCAAACTCAAGAAAATTTCTGTGCAATAAGGTGTACTATCAAACATCACAAAATCTCCAACCTAGTAGCATACTCTCCTGTGTTAAATTAGTTCAGGATAGCCAAAGCTTAGCTAATTAAATGGAATCCTCAAGTTTCACAGAATTGTACATGCCACCTTTTGGCACACCCGCTTATTTTATGTCTAAGAACTGTGGCCTCATAAGCTGTAGAAAAGTACAAAATGGCAAAATCTTACTAAGGTAACCTAGAATTACAGTGGTCTTTATGGGAAATATTCCAATTAGATATTTCATTTAAGAAGTGCACTTGAAAGCAAACAGAATGGGTATTTTAATTGGTGTGCCGATTCGTCAAAAAGCTTTAAGATCTCAAAATAGCTTCATTGAAAGATGCATTGGAAAAGACTAATGAAAAATTAAAGACATAAGAAGAACCTTAAACAAAATAGTATAAGACTGATGAGACTCTTACTATTCACCTCTATCCTTTTCTTAGTACTCAGTCTACTAACCCTTTATCTGAATTTGCTTTCCACACTGAAGAGATTATAAGACTGTTAAAAAAGTCCATCAGGTTAGTAGAGCAATAGCTCTAAGGCCAGAAACCTAAAACAATACCTAGGCCTCCACTGTTGCATTCTTCTCAGGGTCCAGCATCAAAACACTAGACAGAAATTGTTATCTTATTTGCAATCAACTGAGACTTTAGAAAAAAGATTGTCCTCAGCATAGCAAAGGAAACCATCAACAGAATGAAAAGAAAAACTGATGAATGGAAGAAAATAACTGATGAATGGAAGAAAATATTTGCAAATCATATGTCTTACAAAGAGCTTATATCCAAAATATATGAAAAGTGCTTACAAAAAAAAAAAAAACCTCAAGACTAAACATTTGATTTAAAAATGGACAGAAGATTTGAATACTTTGCCAAAGAAGATATACAGATGACCAACAGATGCATGAAAAGATGCTCAAGATTATTAATCATCAGGATAATGCTAATTATCTAAACAACATAGAGATACCAGCTCATACTTGTTAAAATGGCTATTATCTAAATAAACAGACAAACAAACAAAAAATTAAGAAATAACAAGTATTGGCAAGGATGTAGAGAAAAGGGAACCCTTATATACTGTTGGTGGAAGTGAAAATTGCTGCACCCATTATGAAAAACGGTATGAAGTTTTCTAAAAAAATTAAAAATAGAACTACCATATAATCCAGCAATTATACTTCTGGGTATTTATTTAAAAAATGAAAATTAAAACTTTAAAAGAGATACAAACACCTATATTCTTTTAAGCATTATTTTCAATAGCCAGGATATGTAAGCAACCCAAATATTCATACATAGATAAATGGATATAGAAACTGTATTACATTTAAAAATGTAATTTAGCCATTAAAAAGAATGAAATATTGTATCAATATTGTCTTTTGTGACAACACAGATGAACTTCAAGGACCTTATGCTAATTATCCTAAGTGAAATCAGTCAGAGAAAGACAAATACCTCATGATCTCTCTTAAATGTAGAATCTAACAAACAAGACAAGATTATAAATACAGAAAAAGATTGGTGGTTGCCAAAAGTGAGGAGGGTTGGGAAGGGAGAAAGTGAGAGAGAAGGGTCAAAAGTAAAAAAAAAAAAAAAAAAAGCACCTGACGTAAAACAAACATATTCAAAATACTGATTTCATATATATATATATATATATATATATATATATATATATATATACACATATATATATATATATATATACACACACACACACACACACATATATCTGTTTATGTATATGCTAATGTATGTGACATGGGTATAGTACATATAATATATAAAAACACTGATGCATATCTATTATAAAAAATAAGTATAAAATACAGATGTACTGAGTTTTCCCTATTTATCTAGACAGCATATTCTTAAATAAGCCAGAAAGCATGCCTGCTATTTTTATTTTTGAGGACAGAGGTAATTGTTCAGCACTGGGCAGAGAAGCATGAGTAAAGAAAGTTGTTAGTGAGTGAGATAAAGATGTTTAACTTTAAAGAAAAAACTCTGAATAAAAAAATGAGTAAAATTTGAACTGAAAATGGAAGCAAAGGTGTTAAAGAATAAAATAAAAGATTCATAGAATAGACCTGTTACTAAAATGGTGATAATTGTATTACCGTTGAGGCAATCTAAAATCCATCATTGTCCTGGTGGTACTGAAGGAAGGGTCCTCGGTTCTTTCCTCTGATGCAGTAAAGAATTACAGATCAGTGAGATTTCGGAAAAATAAGATTTACTGAAAGTTATGTTTCAAAAAAAAAAAAAGGGGGCTATGCCAAGGAAGGCAGCCTTGTAGAAGTGGAGAGATCTGTATTATATTAGGGCCATGGTAAGACCTTACAAAGGTGGTGCTAGATGATTGGCATGTGTGGTAATTTTGATTGACATTTGGCTATTATATTAACTCTTTGCCAGCTGCGCACATGGTTACTGCCGGAAGCCAGCCGATAAAGTAATTGAGAGTACCTGAAAAGGGGAGCGTGGACTGGGGAAAAGAAAGAAGACAGACAAAATTGCAGGAGGGAGTACAGATTCAAGCTGTGTCCCCGAGTTTATTTAGCACAGCATATTTATACCCTTGGAAGAGCATGAGAAGCGAAACCCACAGATATGTAATACAATTGCTAACATTCACACAGGAGACCAAGTGTTCTCAAAACATCTTTGCTCCTTAGGTCAAGGACTGTTCAACTCTTTGCCTTGAGTCTTAATCAGAATTCCCTCCTCCTGCACCTGCAGACCACAAAGTCTGCCAGCCCTGCAAACTTCTTGCTTTTCAAGCAGCTTTAACCCTTTCTGCAGGACACTCATCAAAAATGGCTCCCAACAGGTTACCCAGAATTCAGTCTCTTAAAATTAGATTCATGAACTTCCTGGCATATATGTGATATTATATTGATGTTATATAATAAAGCTAAGGATATGGAAATGTTAGAGTAGTACTAACTGTTCAGAAACTTGTGGCCGGAGCAAATCAGCAGCTAATTTAGGGCTTTTTTCACTCTTTTGTGCCATAAGATAGTTTTTTTTTTAGGTAGTTCCTAAGAGAGGTCTTTGAGAGAGGCCTTCATTCCCTAGTTACTCATGTCTACCTATCTAACATTTGTATGATCCATATTTTGGAAAAATTGATCATGTATAGAATAAAAGTGCTCTGCCACCAGATATAATGTGTTTCTGTAGTGATATAGGTCTTAGATTATAGATTTTTTTTCAAAACTGAGCTTATGAATTTACTTGAGACTTCACATAGCTTATTCCAGATTATTGTCAAGCATCATGAGATCAATAAATACTCCAAAGACTTTGAAAGTCAGACTGAACTCTGACATTTTTATATTATACAAGTGACCTAAGAAGTGTACAACTATTGCAGAAAGAAAATTTCCCTGTCCCATGGCCAGTAGGGCTGTTCTGCCTCAGTGGGCCTGGGGCTGAAACACATCTAAAGCCAAGATGTTATCTTTAGCCTAAAATCCACCTGAAACCCATTGTCTTCATGATTGTAGACCTGAGGCTCAGGTAATCTTATGCCCCAAAGCTAGCTTAACATTATGTCCTAAGGGCATACAGAGGGTTAGGCGGTGGGACAGGGAAGCAAGAAAGTTTCAATGCCATTATCTGGGCAAAACCAGCTGAATCAGAGAAAAATATATATATATATTTTTTTTTTTTCTCTGATTATATATATACACACACACACACACACACACACACACACATATATTAAGAAATGAAGTTTGTGTGCATTTACACTACCAGTTATTTTATTAAACAGAGAAGAGAAAACTAAAATTAAAATTAATGGCAAACCTAGCTAAATTCTGGTAGCTACTGGGCTACATTGTCAAATTTTAACCCCACTAATTCTGGAGCCTGCAGATGGGATCCTGGGAAACCTGGCAGAAGCCAGATATGAGCGACAATTTTTACCAGAGTCAGCTTTACCAGATTTCTGTAGTGCCAGGTTGAGAGAGGAAAATAAAAGTTCACATTGCCTTTTCTTTCCAAATGCAGACTTTTGTAAATTTTGTTTTGGGAAACCCATTCTTTGTTGATTTTTCTCCCCCGAGGACAACTGTTGCTTTTCTGTTTATCTTATTGTGTGGTAACCATCAGGTCATAGAGCCTCAAGATGTGGCTGGACAGATTATCTGTGATACCTTATTAGGGACTAGAGATGACTGAACAGAAATGTGGTTTGCATACCATTTGTGTCATTTGATTATCTTTTGGAGTAGCTCTGGATCTTGAGAGGATAGTATCTTTTGTGCTCTTTTTGGGGATGCCTCTTACATCCAAGTGGTTGTTCAGTACTACTGTTAGGTAGTTGATATTCACGAACAAGGAGAACAAAGGCCTAGCTTTGTAACCATAGAAACAAGATTGATGGACTAATCCAGAAGGCTGCACCTTGGACCTCCCCCAAACAAACCTCATTTTTCATATATCATACCTCTACATCCTGGAGTACAAGAAAATAAATGACCATAACATAGCAATCAGTTTAGGGCAGCCGCAAACGTTTGTGCAGTAAGGAGTACTCTGATCTTTTTACCTCAGCCTCACTATACCATCATTATAATGTCACAGATATGCCTAGAAGTTCATGAATCTAATTATAACAGACTGAATTTTGGGATGGTACATTCACAGTGGACAATAGGTTATATAACAGCCACTGTCGATCAAAATGACCTCAGATATCAATCAGCTAGGACCACCCTCGTAACCGCCCATCACAGCCTAGATTTTAGACAGATTGTCCCAACTCTAAATATAAAATGATTTTTTTAAAGGTAGTTCTGTGGTTAAAAATTGGCCAACTTGAAAACTGATATTCAGTACCTAATAAAATTTTTAGGCCTTATCCCCTAAGCTAAATAAAACTATGTATACAGAGGGAAAGAAAAACTGCAAAAGCAAACAGCTTGTTGAAGATGTTTTCCCTGATATAAAGTAAATTTAAGGTAATGTAGCTCGATGAGTATGTTGGCCCCTTGATATTATTACAAACGAGTCTTTACAAGAATAGGAGTGCAGTTCTGAAGCAATTAAACACCATCTATTCTTTTTATCAGTCTCCACAGTTCCCTAGATAACCACAAAAGGCTTATACATACTGTAAAAATCTGGATTTAGGGAACAAAAATCCTTCTAGGTGGAATTTATATTCTTTCTTTTGGTCTTTTAAAATGTCTTGGTCTTTTGAAATGTAAATGTTCTATCTAGATTTTCTCTAGGAAACAAAGTAATTCTTACCAGAAAAATAAAAAATAAGAAAAAAAAGGCTATTTGAAAACTAGGCCTATGAAATCTTTTTCACAAATATATAAAAAAAACTTTAGCCATCGGGACAGGTAAATTTAACTTATTCCATTTGCCAGAATATGATTTGGATCCAACTAGTAAGTTTTGAACTACTGTACCTGTCTCATGGCTACAATTTTAAAATGAAAGCTATAAAGTCTCTATGCCTCTGTTTGTATGTTATAGATGTGTTTTTTTTTTCCTACTTCCAGATGGTATTGCCAAAATTAATTTATAAAGAGCTCTATTTAATTGTCTTAGAGACAAACAAGCATTCATATAAATCAGATGTACTCAAAGAAATATAGAAAGTAACCCAAACATTTCACAAGTTCACATAATCTAGACTAACATTTGGTAAATAAAAGCTAGTTTAAATGTGCTGGCTTTATTAAAACAGGCATGTCTGTAGTTATGAACATTAAATATTATACTTTTATTCTACTGAGATTTACTAAAAGTCAAGTAAGCTCATGTTATCTCTGTTACAGAATTAGTGAGAACAAAAATTTAATATGATGGTTAGCCATTTAATGCCTCATGAAATTTTCATGATTCATCTAAACATAATTATCAGAACAAGTAAGTTAAATAGTTGTGATTAAGATAAAAGTTTAGAAATGAACTTTTAAACAATAATTATGCTTTAGATATGTAAAATAATTAAAATCATGTCCAAAATCTTTTGGTAACTTAAGACCTTAAAATTATGTTAAGTTAAATGATGGATATTTATTGAATATCTAGATCATTTCCAAATAAGGTAAAATACTGAAACTTTAATTATTAAACACAGGTTTATCTATGTGGGCTTCCTTTTACAGAGGAACTAAAAGTATTTGGGTCCATTAGTAAATATGTTTTGTGTCACACTGAATTTACTATGAGAAAGAATATACCTTTAGAAATTATAAAATGTATTTATAAATTTTTTTGGCCATGGAATTCTAGTGTCACAGATAATCCACAATTGCTTACTTCTTAGTTTTCACTAGAAATAAAGTATTCTAAGTGTTCCTGCTAGGGGATACTGAAGAGCTTAGTTATTTCCACCAACTCAGAAAGTAATTACAGATCAGTGAAGTTTAGGGCAAGTAAGATTTATTAAAGTATATTTCAAGAGAGAAACAGGCTATGCTAGAGACAGATGCAGATGCACCAAATTCGAGAAGTATACCTTAAATTATAGCTATGATAGGTGGTTACAGAGGTCATGTTAGACAACTGGCAGGTGAGGTCATATTGATTGATATCCTGCTGTTAAATAAACTTCTTTTACTGCTCATGTGGTTACCCAGAATTCAAACTGTTATAATTAGATTCATGAACTTCTGGTCAGCGGTATGATATTACAATGCTGGTATGATTAAGCTAGGTCAAGGAAGGTAAGTACAAGTACTAACTGCACATCTACTTGTGACTAGACAAAACTAGTGGTTGTTTTTGCAGTTTTTACTTCCTCATATTCCAGGATGTAAAGGTAATTTTTAACTTTTAAGCAGATGTTTCAAGGAGTCCAAAGGGTGGTCTTTGGGTGGGGCCTTCATTTTCTGCTCATATCTATCTGACTAACATTGGGATTAAGAATTCTAACCTGCATATGTAATTAAAGCTACTTAGAAGTAATAATGATGAACGTAAACAACTATGTATGAAAAGTAAGTAAGAAAAATAAAATGACTAGTTGCTCCAGAATAAGAAGAGAGAAAAAGAAAAAAGAAAAAAAATCTTAATGCATACAGAACTTTGTAGAAAGTTTGTGCAGAAGGAATTTTGGGAAAGGAATTTTATGTGTGTTCAAGCTGGTTAAAGTTAGAATAAATTTATTTAAGTTTTTAAAAGAATGAGTTTTCAAGTTACAGCTGTCTTCACTGAAAACTTGCTCCTCCCTTGGGGCATGCTCTTTTATTTTATCTTTTTGCCTCCCAAATTCCACAGGGCTACACCCTTCCTTAGCGTGGCCTATCTACTTATTAAATGTACTTTCAATAAGTCTTTTCCTAAAAAAAATGAGTTTCATATCAAAAGTAAACTGATACAAAATTAAAATTTGGTTTTCTCTGTTGAAAGGGCAAAGTTATCTTGTAGTATTGTCTTCTCTTGATACGAGATTGCAAACATTTTATTTGTTTATTTAAAATGTTTTTAGCCTTTGAGTAATCCATCTGGAAAGGAGTTTGTGGTTTACCAAATAATTGTCTGTGCTTATTGTCTCTGAGTTTTTCAACCTGAATACCTTAAAAAATAAAATTATTCTTGCAGAGATGGAGAAGAACCAAGTATAATGGGGACAGAATGATTAAGAGCTCAGTTTTCACTATATTGATTTGGTTGGCCTAATTGATGGCATATTGAAAATTTCCCCTTTGCTTTCTTAATTAAATGTAAAGTTCACCAGACTCTTTTCAGTAATATGACCTCTTTTATTTCTCCTTTAATTTTCCTGAGACTCTTATTTTCATAGATATACTGACATGATATAATAAAATCTTTAGCCAATTGACATTTAAATCTTAGACTACTAGGCATTTTCCTTAACTTTCTAATCTTTTACATATTTGTGAAAATGTGACTCCACATTCTCCACATGTGACTAGTTTTGACTAACAAGTTCTTAAAGCAAGTGCCACACTTCCAGGTAAAGCATTTAACTGCAATACAAATATGGAGTTGCCTAGAGCTTTTCTTACTCTTGCACATCAGTGGAAATTTGAAATGGTGATTGCTTCCTCAACCTGTGTTCCTGAGAAACTGATGAGCAAAGCACATTCTTCTCATCCTGCTGACCTATAATAGATGTGTAGTAAAAATAAAATACATTTTTTTGTTTTCAACCCCTTAGCTTGAGTTTAATTAATTAATTAATTAATTAGCATAACACAGCTAATTCTGACTGAAACAGTCCTCCAAGAAGTCTACTTCCAAAATTCTTCAAAGGATATAGAAATCCATGATCAACTAACAGGCCATGGTAGGGTTGGTATTTGCCATTTAAAGAAACAGTTAAGTGTATTTTTTAATTTCTAATTTTTATTGTAAAAATATCGATGTATTTGTAAAAATACTTAATTTTTTTAAAAATATGCAATTAATAAATTTTAAATAAAAGCATCTGTGGTAATCTCAATGTATAGTTAAGACTTTAGTAATTATTTTAATCTTTTTAAATTTTTATTTCTACATCATTAAGATATTTTAATTAATTCTAATAAAATGCTCATATAGCTCATTTTTTTTAAGTATTAGTTACCTTCCAAATGATGTTCAAGAGCTTAATGTGTATTATTTATTCATTAAAAATTTTCAACTACCTATGAGGAAGTTACTATCTCTATTTAATGGCTGAAAAAAAAAAGATACAAAGAAAGAATAACTTGTCCAAGATTGAGGTAGGAGCCGCTAAAATAACAGCCTTGAACAATGGCTTTGAAACTTTTTGCTAACAAGGAAAATAAAGGAGATAGAGAAAATCCACAATATGGGCGTGCATTGAAGGACAGCTGATGTGACCTAGAATTCACTTTTGCTTCGCAATTTATTACGATCATTGTAATAAATTAACATCGTGGTTAGGGCTATACCCATCATTCACTTGACTCCATGACAGTTCTGAAAAACCCCGAACACGGCAAGAAAAGGGATGTTTCCTTTAATCCGAAAGAAAAAAACAAACAAACAAAAAAACCTTTCCACAAAGGGACTAATCCAAATTATGAATATTCCATTTCTTAGTTAGATTAGTGGATAAAATTCCCAAACCCACACGAGACGATGCAGAAGCTCTTTTTTGAGCCTGACAGCTGTCCCAACTGAGAGTGTACTTTTCCTTGTACTTCTAGGCTGACCACTTTTGTCAGCCTACTATCTCTTTCTGAGAGTGAGTGCACTTTGTCTTCAAGGCTGACTGTTCTTGGCAGCCTATTCTCCCTTCTAAGAGTGTATTTTGCTTTCAATAAAATTAGCTTGCATCCAATTGCTGAGAACAGAGGTCTAAGAATTCTAGGACTCCCTGGAACCAGTAACAACACCAATCAATTAGGAGTTCATGGGAGATATTACATGGGAATAGTTTATAAGAGACCCCAGAAAGTCTAATAGAACCTGCCTTTTTAACTCTTAGACTAAATTCCTATGTGATTACATCACTTTAGATATTTTATAATGTACTTGAAGTCTAGTCAATGTTAGACATTAATTTTTTTTCTAATTTTTTATATAAATAATTTTGAGATAAATATTGATCGAACTTTTCTCCTCGTAGTTCCAAATAGTCTCATGACTCAAGTACCTAAAAGTATCCATTTTAATTTAAAAAACAAAAACATTTTTTGGTATCTTGAAAAAATTTTCTAAATTTCTGCATTGCTTTAGAGAACTTCCAATAGTACATGAAAAAAATGCCCATTGAATGGACATGGATGTTAATCCTGCCCATATTCATGGGTGAATATAGTATAAAATGAGGTTAGGCTCTCTCAACTTTGAAAACCAGAAGTACATGAATGATGACATTGGATTACATTATTTCCTTATTCTACCGACCTCATGGCTTTCCCTAAATCTACTTTCTATACACCTAACTATAAAATATTTACATTCTGGATTCACATTGACTTAATCAAATGTAAAATAATGAAAATAATGCTGTCTAATATTAGAAAGTAACCAACATAACTGAAAAATTCTGTGCAACATTGTATCAGAACAAAGAGAATGTCACACTGTTCAATTAAGAACACACAACAAACTTATAATATGGTAGATGAGTGCAAAAGTATGAAGAAAATCTTTACCATGTTAAAGTAACAAAGGAGAACAAATGAACCTAATCCAAGAATGATTAAGAGAATTACTATGCTGCTTTTGTTAAGCACTATTTTTTTTTCTAGGCTTTAAAAAGGATTTGACTTCTTGTGGTTAAAGAATATACAAAATCCATTGCCAATAACACTCATTATTATTCATAGTGAACCGGTGTGTTGGCAATGAAGTAAAACATGTTTAAATGTAGAGTAATGCTAGAGAATCCTCAGTACCCTTTTCATTTACATTATAAGTAGACTCTGAGAGGTAATCAGAGGTTTACTAGAAATATTCTTACATTTTTTCCTCTGCTTTTTCCTATTGTGCTGTAAGAGTCCTTCCCTTCAAAAGTACATCATTTTTTAGCTGACCCACTTATGAATGCTATTAGTCACTCATTAATTCTGAAACACTGGACAAAGAGAAAAACGTAGTTAAAAGACCTTAAGATTTTTTTTTTTACAGTCCTTCAAAAGCTACCTTTATTACAAGGTGGTATATAATGTATATTTTTTAAATAAAATATTATGTAAGAAAATGTCTCTTTTTGAATGGAAGAGCCATGTATAATTTTTCCCTTGCAACATTAATAGAGAATTATAGAAAACATTCTTTGGAAACCAAAAATTAGTAAAAATGCTAACCAGGTTTAATAAATTATAGACATTCAATCTGATATTAAGGTAATTCTACCATCTACTAATTTGAAAAATGAATCAGCGTGGGAATAGAGGAATAAGCAGGATAATTAAGATTACTATCATGGGGTTTACATATAATCTTGTTGAGTTTTGGGATATCAACTTTCTTTTGAATTTTGTTTAAAATTAAAAGGGATCACTGGGTCCTTAACAATGGAAGAAGAAATAGATATCTGTTGGTTAAAATAAAAGGTATCATTAAATGATTTAATCCCATAAATAGATAGTAACAGAAATAAATATCTTTTTTTCTAAATGTTATTCTCATAGTGTTTCCACGTAGGTAGCATACTCTTTACTTCTATTATAAAATATAAAAATTAATATATAACTAAATAATTTTACTGCATTTAGAAATTGTTTGGGCCCAGATTTGAGCTTCCATATCTAAATCAACTATAGGAATATAGTAGTTGGTGATCACTAATGCTAAAAATCATCTGGTAGTAGAGAGAATTAGGACCCATAAGTGCAGTGCACATCTATTAACTCTCAGGCAATTTAGTATTAGCAATTAGTACTATTTCTGCCATGTGCTGGAAGGCATTGCTGTTTTACATAATGACATGTCCTTTGATATTTTTATAAGACATATTTCAAGAATAAAACAAAGTACTGTTTTACTGTACAGGAAGTAAAATTTAGATTTTGCTATCTACTCAGGAGTGGATACAGAGCATTAGAAATGTGTTTTCCTGTATTTACTCTGATATTCATTCAAATTCTGTCTTTGTGACAAGTCCAAAAATAGTAAGGTTTGCAAGTTTCTATTTATGACTTTAAGGCCCCAAATGAAACAAGAATAGAAACTTTCCCTCATTAATTATAAAGTAGTATGATTTCTAGCTTGAAACAATAATCATACACTACAACAGTTTTGTATGGAATAGAAACTTTGATTTCTAGTTAGATTCCATTAGCTTAATGTAGAAATATGGTTAGAATTGAACTCAGTTGTTTTCCAATTTCACAAATGTTCTTGATTAAAATTTTATTGTAATTTTCCTAGCAATTCTCTTTGTATCATTTGAGGATAATAACAAAGTAAAACTCATATTTCTGCTAAGTATTGCGCTATTACTACTTTAGGTACATATGTCAGTCTAAATATTAAGTATAAAAAAACAAATTGCATGTCTCTGTGATATACTAATTGTCAAACAAATAATGAGATCCTGAATTTTATCAGAATTTTATCAAGGTAACATAATACTAATACACACATATACTTGGACCCCAAAATTTTGTCTGTTTCTCCAAAAATCGAATTGAGAACTTGTTCACATGAGCTCATAAATTGAACTATGTTCTTATAAAAATCCATCATAAAAATTAGGCATCTGGGTACCTGTAATTCAAGCTGACTTTAAACATTAAAATCAATGCCTAATTGCTTTTAAAAGTGAATAGGAAATGAGTCTTGATTGAGTTTTATGTGGGGAAGAACCTTCTACAGGTGGGCTGTTGAATTATCCAGCTACTTGGTGTGAAACTGAATATATTTAAGATAAATCTCAAATAAGTATCATTAAAATAATATAACCTAGATCTTCAGTTTGATGTGTTTATTTGGCAATTTTTTAAAGAAAAACTGAAATTGTCTTCTATATTATAAGTTAGTTAATGTAAATAGATTTATGTTTCTGACTGTATATATCTAAATAATGGCAAATAAATTGAAAAGAATAAGATTAATTTAAATTAATGGAGGACATCTTTTTATTTATTTATTTAATTTTTAATATTCACTATGTGAGGTTTCAAACTTGACTGGATTTTAAGGGAGTTTTAATCAGATGAATGAATTGGGCTATACAAGATCATTCAAAATTATATTCTTTTTACTTTTAAAGAATTATCTGCATTTATCTATATAAAGGGAGCCTGTGAGTACAAGTTTTCTTGTTGTTGTAGTTATTTATTTTTTACTACTATTTTAAGAACACAAAGTTTAAAGATGTAGAGTAGTAGCCTAATGAAAAAAAACAAGTAGAAATAGTAAATTGTTTTCCTGACCACTCACTATGTTTATAAAATGTGAAAATAAAGAAACCCCTTCTTTTTATTATTCATAAGACTGAGGCTTCCTTCTATTGCTCTCAAAATGTGAGAGAAAATAATTTCTAAGTCTATTGCAAATATTATCATTCTAACATGGAAGCATCTTCCTTCTTTTACTTAGGAGAGCAGGAACTATGAGTGATAATGTTTCATGCCAAGGGTCAAGTTCTGAAGTCAAGGTTTAGAATTGTTTCCATAAGCCAGGGAGAAGGTTTAATATGGGGAAGTAAATAATCAGCAAAACTATTACCTGAACTACCAAATAAAAATAAATAGGTCATCAAAGCCAAACTTTAAGATATTCACCCCAATGCCATAGATAAATTGAAAATAAAATAGATGTAAGTACAGAGACTTCATCTATTCTACTCTCTGGAATGTGAAAGGCCAAATTAGAGACAGGTTTGCCAGCGCTCTTTGCTCTGTTTATCTTAAAGAGTTTGAATTCATCAGGTACACCATGACAAGTCTATTAGGAAAAAAAAATTAATGATGCTTTCAATGTTCTTTTTTATTTTTATTTTTTTTACAATTATAATATAAATAATAATGACTAACTCGGGTTTTTTTTAGAATAGAAAGGTGCTCTTTCTCTGTCTTGGTCCTTCCTCTTAATTACTATCAGTGGAACCTAGTTATTTGTGTATATTGTAAAAATAACTAAATGTATTGTCTTAGATCATTCATCTTTATAAATATTTTGTATCTATTCATACTAAAATAATATTTTATCTCGGTACATCCAAAAATATCTTTTAGATAACTGTTATTGGCAGCACGTGGTCACAGGCTATAATTGTGGGGGAAATTTTACAGAAATAGACTGGGAAAAAAATGCCCAGACAGGGAATTAAATTTAAAAACCTATATTAAAATAGACAGTGCAAATGCAGAGACAAAAAACTCCTTATGTAGATTCCAGAGTGAAAAAAAAAAAGTAGATGAAGTTAAAAATTAGAAAACACTTAGTACTTAAGATCAAGGAAAAATAATCAGAAGAAAGAATAGTATAACTGAATGAGTGTAGGCATCAGCTATAAAGCTAGAAGTTAAAAACATAGCTCAATTTCTTACTAGCTAGAGGGTATAAACATCCATTTCATCACCTAAAACTGGGATTTATAATATATGATTTACTGGTTTGACAAATATTAAATATAATAATATATATAAAGTATATAACAAAATACCTTAGTAATTGGAGCAATTGTCTGGTAAGCAGTCACTAAGTCAGGGAGTAGAGAAAAACTGAGCCAGTAGTCAGGAAAGAAGAAATTTTTCCAAATGAGTGAGATGTATAATTCAGGGAGTCAGCATTTAGCCAAACAGTTTAACTAGTAACAAAGATTTTGAAATACATATTTTTTTTATTTATTCTATAACTATAGACAACCGTTAATTTCAATATTTCTGCAATACTCTAGTATTCAGTACTTTGCTTAAAATATAGTCGATGTTCAATAAATAGGTTGAATGAAAAAATGTATAGAGCAGATAATAGACTGAACGAAGACCTGGACTTTGATAGAGGTTCTTAGTTCCAGTTCTAGGTAAGTCACTAGATAGCTATGAGATCTTGAGCAGGTGATTTAACACCTGAAATCAGTATGATCATTTGGATAAAGCAAACTTTCAAACACAGTAGGTTTGATTTTTCCAAGTTATACAATATTTTTTCTAATTTTAACTTTTTTTACTTAACTCTGTACATATTCCCCCAAATGATTATGCCTTAGGTTCCAAGTGCCAAACAGGCAGTGAAAACTCATGACATCGTTAGATGTACTATTCAAATAAAATAAAATTACTACTAACATATATAAAACATAATTTTTTAAAAAGTACAACCAAAAGATAGGGAATCTTAAAGCAATATACATGGTATTAATGTTTTATCTACCATGTAGTGCCTCTTCAAAATGGAAATACAAGTATAGATGAGGTGGTCTTTGGGAGAGAATATTTTTCTGTTTAAAAAAATAATAACAGCATTAATGATCAGTATCTGTTTAATCTGCCACTGGCTGAAAACAAATGATAATCTATCTGGCAATACATATATTTTTTTAAGTTCCAAAACACTCTTTAATGAAAAATTTTGGTGTAGGGAGGTTGGGAGAGGCTGCCTGGGCCTGGCTGGTGCCTAGTGAAGACACAGCCTCATTGGCAGCTGCCACTCACGAGGTGGTGATGGATCAAGTAATCTCCTTCCTCATCCTCATCGTGTTACCAGATTGCCTCAGCTTGCACATGGCCACCTCCTCTCCAGTGGAGTTGATGAGCACCATTATCTGGCAATATTTTAAACCTTGCACATTTTATGTTATGATTGGTAAACTTGGTCATGTTAAGAAAGAATCAACATGGTTATAAAACCATTTAAAATGCTTTTAAAAGCATCAGGCTATGATTATAGCATCATATAACTTGATTTTTTTGTCACTCTTTTACTCAGCAAATATTTATTGAGCACCTATGATGTTCTAAGCCATATTCTAGATGCTAGTTAGAATGATACAGACCTGAACCCCATAGCCTCTGTTTTAGTAAGTAATACAAGCAGGCAAACATTAAACACATAAATAAATACTAACAAATTCCAAATAATGATGAATATAATCCCCCCAAAATTAAAATAAAATGATGTACTTGAGAATAGATAGTTACATAGATTTATTTACTATGTAAAGAATAGTTGACAGATAAGAGGCCAAATAAAAGCAGAGTCAGCTACTAAAGGCTTTTGCAGTGTTCAGTTGCAGAAAGGTAGTGGTTTTCAACTAGTTGTAGGTTAGTAAAAATGAAAAAAATACAAATATATATTTGTATCAGGTCCTCATATATATTCAATGGGGACCTGAGTAAAGAAAAAAACATGGATAAACTCTAGATATTCTGGTTGAGTTTCTGTGTCTATAAATTTTAATTACAGAGCTGGAAAAGACAGAGGAAAATTTAAAGGAGAAAAATAAGGTTTTTCTTGGGGAAGGCGCATTAAAGTTTGATAATCCTCTTATATAATCAATGGTGAGATCAAGGAGACAGTTGCAATTCTAAAGAAAATTCAGAACTAGATATTTTAGAATAGCCCCCATACCTTACCAGGTCTGCTTATATTGACCCTCGAGGCTTTGAACTACTCATCTTGGTTTTGGCTTTTACAACCTGAAACTGCCTTGATTTTACCTTTTAAAACTATGAATTCCAAAGACTTGTCTACCACTTTCATTGGCACTGTATCATTAACCTCAGGAAATGTACAGAACTTTTCCAATACTTAGACTACAGTATAAAAAATGGTTTCATGCACGAATTAAACTAAAGAATATTTGTGCTTAAATCATGGGGCTCTCTCCACTCTGGAATTTTGGTTCTTTAACTGTAAAGGGTAAAACGTGATAGTGTTTTCCATTTTAGAAAAATCTTGAAAAAAAAAACTGTCCCAAATGAAACCCCAAGTAATAGAAGTAAAGCAGAGATGTTCTATTTAAAGGAGACCTGAAAGTTTAACCTTTCAAGTCAACACTCTGTGCCCCTCTTTGATACGAAGAGCTGTCCACTTAGGGCTCTGCTTATATGTCAAAGAATTAGATTGTATCTAAGGCCTCCCTAGGATTAATTTATGATCTTATTAAGTAATTGTCTCAGGATGAAAATATATCTTGTGGAATCTGCTGAGACTGAATTAGTCTTAGACTCTTGCCAATTCCAGAATCTGCAGGTGGTAACTTACACATGTGGGAGCACCTGGGTAGGTAGTTAGAGATAGAGGCAATCTGACAGTTAGAAATGTTCTGTGTAGTGCAGAACAGTTTCTCCATGATTTGAAACACATGGTACATTGTGCATCTCTTATTTAGAATCAGAAGTGAAGGTGCTAATCTGCACTAGTATTTTCTAAATAACTGAGAAATTAACCACGGATACTTTTTACCATTCAAACTGTTTTTAGTTGTGCAAAATTAAGTAAAATGAATAAATACATTATATCTCCAAATTATTAAAAAGTACACATGGAATATATTTTAACAGCATTTCCTTTATGAATCATAAGTCATCATTTTGAGCAGTAACGTGTATGTTGTGCTGTAGTTGAAGAAGAAACTCGAGATGTTAATGAGGTTTCAGAGGACAAATTATTTTAGAATATCATTGTTTTATCAAGTGTAACAATATCACCTCAAATAAGCTCGAATCGTTTATCTCTGTTCTGGTTAAAAATATCATTAGGAATAATTCAAATGTATATACTATTTATTAATATTATCTTCAATACTTTGCAGAAGTAAAGACTATCATTTTAAAGACTTTTTTAATCAAAGTAGTGATTTTCTTTTCTATCAATTCTTTTTATAAAATTTATTGAGCACCTACTCAATGCCAAAGAATTGTTCTAGGCACTAGGGATATAACAGTGAATGAAACAAATATTTTTGCCTAGCAGTAAATGGGTGTTGGGAATGGTAAAAATACCTAAAATGAGTAAAATATTGAGGATATTAAAAATTGTGTCGTTTTTAAAAGAGAAAAAAAGTAACATAATAATGAGAATTGGGACTATGGGTATAAAGGGTGACAGAATGACCTTATTAATAAGGTGACTTGGAGCAAATATTAAAAGGAAGTGAAGTAATCAGTCATGCAGACATCTGAGAGATGAGCCTTCCAAGCAGCAGAGTCATTAGTAAATGCTCTGCTTTGGGAGCATTACTGGAAAAGCACTGAGACCAGCATGACTGGAATGAACAGTGTTGAGGGAAATAACAGAAAATAAGATGAGAGAGAGGACAGAAAACAGATCATGCAAAACGTCATAAGCTATTTGTCAGAGTCTGGATCTTTACTCAGCTTGTTACTTTATTAGTTTGCCATAAACTCTAAACAACATCCTTTTTTTTTCTACCAGGGATATTTCTAGTGCCATAAGTCTTGCCAAATCATATGACTCAAGTGGCAAGGTTGCTTTGACCTGCTACAGAACTCTTTCATGCTATGAAACACTCTCAAAGATGATAGCTTTTCTTGTCGCACAGTGAATGGTTGGGAAAGTATTGCCAAGTATGAATAGACTGCTTTCAGAACCCAAAGAAGCCTATCTGGTGTTGTGTGTCCTCCTTAAGTGCTAGCAGATGCAAGATGCTATGATATATTCTTTAGGTTAGAGGTCATGTCCCAGCATCCTGAAGACCACAAATTCTCTAATACTTACTGATGTAGCAGTCTCTTGAATCTTAATAATATTTATCTCTTCTCCTTTGAAGTACGTATGTTTTACCAAGGTTTCCAATTTATTTGTCATTCCTTGCTCATTAAGTCTGATCAACATTCTAGCATTGATAAAATGGAGACTGGACCAATGCTATATTCTACAGAATGTCTAGATGGTTTAGATCTCTCTGGTCTATATTATAACAGAGGGCAGAAAGGTTAATATAGCCTGGGACGAGACTGTGAATTGTAAATGTGTACTATATTTTACATCCGATGTGATAGTGAACTTCTTTTGATTCTCTGTGACAGGTAAAAAAAGAAAGTGTTTGTCAGATCAATGACCCCATACTATGTACCTGAGTCTTTGTTCTTTTTTTTTTTTTTTTTGCAAAGATTTGATATCTGCCATAGTAGCTTCAATTGGGGTTACTATTGATTAAACTTGTAGTAGTCCACTGGTGTTTGCCATTATTCATCTTCTCTCTATAGAAGAAAGGCTGATTAAAAAAAGGCTGATATTTTTATTGACTTTTTATTGGATAAACTTCATTCAAAATGCCAATTACTCATTCTTTCTTTATTTTATATTACTGTAGTGATATACTTGTTGGCTACCCATCTATCTTGCTCTATGTTATATGAACTGTCTTCATGGTTCTTTGAACCTGCTGCCTTCAATTTTTTTACTCTTTTTCATTAGTGTGCCTGTCTTGCTTTGAAGGCCAGGGATTATCACTTGGTTTCTATCAGATCAAGATTCTATCATGCCATGGCTACCAGTGAGCCCAGTTTAGTAACAGTATCTCCCCCAGAGATGCCATTATCTATAGAAGAGAGACTTATTCTTTGGAAAATAGTATATTCTAGGGCCTTCCAGAGAATATAATTGCTGAAACTTCATGGTGTTACATAGTATCTATGCTGTAACATGCATACTTCTCTAAGGCATTTGATTTTTTTTCTCTACCATCTGTCACAGCTTTCTTGCATTTCAACCTCATTTAAGGTGGGCCACTTTCAGCAGCCTTTCAGCTTCCAACTCCCAACCTATCAGTAACATTTTTCTGGGGTCCTTGCCCTAGAATGAAATCCTGAATTATGGAAGAGTGCTCCAATATCGATAAACTCCTTTGTCTGACTTTATGTCCCTTTTCCCTAGATCTATCATTTTGAAAATCCATTTCTATAAATACATACCTAGTTTCTGCTTGCCTTGCATGTTGGCTAGGTGCTCCACTTTTATACTCCTTCTGGGTATATGACCCTCTTACCATGGGAATCTCAATGCTCCCTGAGATATGGTATACCTCAACCATGTTTCCTGGCCTGGTGACCAAGAAGGAAGATAGAGGTGTATCCTTGGGGGTGTATGTGTTGTCTTGCAAGGAAGAGACCTCTGCATCATGTTCAGTCAAGATCTGGGAAATGGATGACAACTGCATATTTTCAAGTGCATTTAAGCCAGATGTATACATCCTAAGTTTCAGCTTTCCTTCCTCACCAGTTATGGATTGAGAATCAACCCTTCTCTGGAATTCAGCTATTCTTATAGTTAGATCCTATGCCTTACCTTCAGCTTTTTCTGTCCTTTAGCTCTAGGAAAAGAGGATCTCTTTATGTACTGCCAAGAAAGCTTTTTAGTTTTCACTCTTCATCTTAAATTACTCATTAATTTCCCTTAGCTCTTCATTGTTTTTCTCCAATGCATTCACTGTCCTGCATAATTAGTATTCTTTCTGACTTCTCAAATGTTTGATGTATTGTATACAAGACCATATTCTCTTTCACTAAGGTTCTTCTACATCTATGAAATGTATAACAATGGCACCACTAGAGTTTGCCAGAGACTGTCAGTACTATCTATCACCAGTGACATTTTCATGCCAGTCAGCCATTTGGTGATTCTGCCGCAAATCTCATTTTAAAATTTGCTTTTTAGGACATTTAGGATTGGCTTTCTTTAGTAAACAGAATCTGAATGGATATTTCACCCAGGTGGTTTATTGTGGGAAACAAACTACTGTAAGGAATAAGGGGAGCAGAAAGAACAGAGATAGAAGTTGAAACATGGTTCAGTTACAACACACAGGTCTTAGCTGATGCTACTAAGAACTCTGGAGTCTCAGAGCTGTCCAAAGTTCAGGCAAGAGGATTGGGCTTCTTTTACACCAACACTGAATATTCATTGAATATAAGCTACTTCTGGATATCGGGCATAATCTTGGCAGCTCCCATCCATTTGGATCAGGAAATTCTGGGAGAATGACTCAGCTGTGATCTCTAAGCAGCCAACACTCCTGGCATCACAGAGAATGATTGCTTCTGTGGATGAGGGATCTTGGCAGCAAGTACAGCATCCAATATAACAGCAGAGATGTGGAAAGTTGTGGATAGGGCGAATTTTGGGAGAAGAGAGAATTTGGTTTTAGGTGTATCCAGTAAAATGATCTATTTGATATTCAAATGAAGATTTGATTAGACAGTTTGATATAAATTTAAGATTTGATAGAGAAGTCAGACTAAAACTAAATAGTATTTTCTATGCATGTGCTTCTAAGAGCTGCATATATTAATGACTTAAACTCTCAAACTGTATACTATTGTGCACCTCACATTAGAAAGTAAATTTTATGACTTTTTGGTTTACTATCATTGTCCTAGCATCCAGCACATAGTAAAAGCTCAGTATAATTTCGTTGAATCCCTGCTTATTTGACTATTTCTTTACTTCTACTCAGAAATTTAATTTATTAAAATATATAATGATGCAATGTTTTGATTTGCTTTTTAAACATTATCATTGCACAGAGAGGGTTTGCTTTTAAAAAACTACTTTAGAATTCAGAACTTTTATAGAAATATTGGAGTTTTAGCTTATAGTTATCCAAAAATTTAATATAGTTCAATATATTTTTAAGCTACTGTTGATATAATTTAGTATTTTCTGCACTTTACACTTAAAAATATATAGGACATTTATGCATACATGTTAAGCATATTTAAAAAACATTGCAATATTTTTGCTAACTAGAAAAGGCTATTGATGTGCTCCAGTGATTCTGGGAAGATAATATAAAACTTTAATTATTTTTAGCAATCATTTTTTGTCAAACATAAACAAAACTTTTTCATCTGTAATTTACCTGTTTTTGGAAAAGAGATACTATCAATTTTCATGACTTGATACATTAAATCAATTACTCTCAGGGTTAGAATATCTTACTATTCTTTCTAAAAATTAAATATAATTTAAAGTTAAATTGAAAGAAATTGTATTATTTTTTAAGAAATGTAATAAAAAAAATTGGGCATTCTTATTATTGGTCTCTTCAAAAATTATTGATTTTCCCTTTATTAAGGGCCCTTCTAAATTACAGCTCATCCTTTGAGATCAATGACTTGATAAGAAAAGAAATCATAAAAAATAAAATCTATATGCATTATTAAAGTACTAATTATGAGTGTAAACACTTGACATAATATCGGTGATGTGTGACTGTTTACTAGGTTGCAATAATATTGTAGATATGATGATAATTAAAAAGATATCCAATATATGGAAACAAAGATTTTACTTTGGTTGATAAGCACACAACGCAAATACAGATTTATTATTGAATTTTACATTTGAAATCTGTATAATTTTATTAACCAATGTCGCCTCAAATTTAATTTTAAAAAAGAACAAAACCTTGATACTAAATCATTGAAAATGTTACTCTAGCATGAAAAGTCATATATAATACTTTAAATACAGAGCAAAGTTATATATTATATAAAACAGACTATATATTAAAGAGATATATGAAAGGTAAAGTGTTTCTGTTCAGAAATCATTCTGACAGGTTATAAGAATTGCATAATTAAAAAATATATATTATTACTCTAATTCGTGAGGACTTTGTTTTACTTCTTGTGAACTAAAATTTGAAGGGATGATATATTTAGATAAAGGTGGACATATGTCTTTAATGAATTAGAAATGGCTGGATTTCTTATATTGACTTATCATTAATTAACATCACTACCTCATTGCTGGAGCAATTATACAATAATCTCTGTTCTATAATTTTTTTTTACAAAAATTATGTTAAAAAGTAGTATACAAAAAAGGGAAGCAGACAAAATCTTCATTTCATAAGCTAGAAACACTCTATAAATAACTATACATTAGATACAAAGTACATTTTATTTCAACAAGCATTTTTTGAATTTCTATATTTGACATTTTACTAGTTTCTGGATGAATGGAATCTGAAATGTGATTTCAGAAAGCACCCAGAGGAGGAGACAGATTCTAAATAAATAGCCGTTGAACCATAAGTAGGTTGTGAGACAATCTATAATGTAAGTGCAAAGTGTTGTGTGAATTTATAAGATTTGTTTTATATATGGACATCATTAATAGCTTCTTAGAGAAAGATAGTGATTTGAACTTTTTCAAGGCCAGAAAAAAATTAGCTGGGAAGCAAGAGAATTCTAGGTTAAAGGACCTCAATAAAGGTGAAAACTGTAGAAAAAACCATGAGTATGTTTATAAATCATTTATAGCCTGTCACTTTAACTATTAGAAAAATACTCTGATGGAACCAAGTCCACTTGTTCTCTGCTTCATATAGACATATTTTGAAGCAATTCGATGACATCATAGTTTCCACTGAACCTGCTTGCTACATATTTCTAGATCATTGTTTGTTAACTTCTTTCTATAACTAGGTCACCTCTAGGGAAATTCAGCAAGTACTGCATCCAGTACATCAGCAGAGATCTTTACATCAGAATAATCCAACAAATATTATCTATCCTACTATGGATTTTTGTCCATCTTTATAATCCCAGACCTAGGACCCTGGTCTACCATGTAACAAGGGAGGTGGACCTTAAATGTATCTTCTCTCTTTGTGACTTGATCTAGCCAAGGATATGTTATTTCAGTTTGTGAATTGGCCCATCTAAATATATGTGATTATTCTTGCCACCCCAACCCATGTTGAAGAAAGAATCATAATCTGTTTTACAGAGAGTCTAGAGATCTTTGAAAAAAGAAGAGTATTGAGTTTTATTTAGCTATGTTTTCATTTCAGTGAAGTTAAAGTCAAAAACTGTTACTTCGCTTCTTTAGTAGTCTGATTTTTTCAGTGTCTACTACTCAGAAAGATTAACTTTGAAGAAGACAATGGATTCAGTTTTGAGTGGTATAGAATTTAGGCACTCATTGAATGTCTATTATAAATACTAATAATAGCTACTACAAACCAAATGGTATTTTTATACCAGGGCTGGAGCTATGTTTTTTACATAAACTGATTTATTATATATACAATGAATACCTTATGTAGATGAATAAGAAAATTAAAGCTTAGAGAAGAAATCAAAGGAAAAAAATAAATATGTCCCAATATTTGAAAATGATCTATATAGGTTATAGCTTATTTTGTGTAAATAAATATAATTGCTAAGTGAGAAAAGAGGGTTGATTATTAAGTCTGACTAAACCCTTCTTCTTGTATAGGGATAAGATGCCAAAAATTGGCAACTACCAGTGATATTCCAAGTAGCTTGATAGGGAAGAAGGTATTTTCTTAAACAAAAATATTTATAAAATTCCAAAAGCAAAAACTTTATACAAAGGTATGATCCAGAAATATTATGGCCAAATGAGTATAAGAATAGTGAGATGAATGTAAATGGAGGTCAAGATGGAAATAGAGGGTGGTTTCTACCACTGGGTCATTTCAACTACTTGTATTAAGGTACATAAGTAATTAAGAGCCATTTCATGGTACAGAAAAATGGTAAAAAAAAAAAAAAAAGTAATAATTTCCTTATATTTTATTGGTAGATACCAAAAAGAAAACAACTCCAAAACATGACTGAAAATGGAAATTTATAAATATATGAAGAAGAGTGCTATATTTGTGTCTTTAGAAGAAACCAATAGCATACTTTAACTAGGTAACTTGAGACTAATCTATTGAGGTACTATGGAAACTACGGAAGATACTAACCCTAAGATTAGTAATAGCTGTTAATGCCTCCAACTCTAAAGAAGAGGAGAGTGTTTTTAGAATTTAGAGTGGAAGAACTGTGTAAAGAGAACCAACTTATAAAAACTATAACATTTATTCTACAAATACTGCCAACTTTGAGAACTCCCCTGGAAGAGAGATAATAGAATTTATAATTGAACTTTCTTTCTTTCCTTGACCTTCTATTATTGGTCTTCATTGGCCCAACCTAAAAATAAACTGTATGTTAAGAGAGTTCATTGATGAAGATCAAATATGTAAGCCTCCTGAAACATAACAACAGAGTGGAAAATACTCATACAGGTTTGTAAAATTGCACATAACAGTCTGGTGTTTAGTAGTAACCTGTCCTCTTAAGAATTTTCCTGAAGCTAACACACTGAAAATGTACATTTATAAGATAAGAAAAGTAAATATATGAGTTCTGAGATAGCAATTTACAAGAACACCAATGTTTAAAAGACAAGCAAAATATCTTTACTTTTCTTGTTATTTGTCTCCATAAGATGCTTTACAGCCATTTCTTTCTGTCTCCTCTTTTATCCCTTGGGAACAAGTTATGAATATTAAAGACAGATGGCATTATTAATTGTATCATATACTTCAATATGTTTATGTACAATAAAAACAAAAAGAGGACTTTTTGTGTGAATAATTAATTGGTCACTCGTAGTATTAAAGAGAATTTAAAATAGAAAAGATTGGTAGAAGAAACATTTCAAGAGAATTGAGGCATGGATACTCTCATAAAAATTAGAAGACATGAACCTAAATTATTATTTCATGAAATGTGATTGTAAATAGATAACATCTTGAGAGAAAAAACATTAGACAAAAGAAAAATCTACTTGAGGATGCAAAATAATATAATACATATTTCTAAACTGAGGTAAAGCAATAGTGAAATAAAACAAGAAAGAGTTTGGAGAAGAGTGATGAGAGTTTCTAGAGGAGGTACATTGGGGACAGGAAAAAAGGAGGGAATGCCAGCTTTTCATTAAACAAATAGAGTATTTTTTTTCCTTCAATACCAAAAGATTTAATGATAGATTATAAAAAAAATTGAAATGAAGAGAAATACAGTTGAAAATCTCATTATAATTTATACTTAAGATCTCAGTAATGTAAGAAAGGTGTGGTCATGTGCGTAAACATGAACTCCACACAAGAGAATTTTAAGTGGTTTTCGTCACAAGAAACAGATTTACTAAAAATATTTTAAGTATGAGAAAAATTATGGAGCCACACATGGGACAAAGTCATGACTCATGCAAAACATAAAAAGTCAATCAGGTTTGAGGAGAGCCTGAAAAGGTAGCAGGTTCGGAACTCGTCAGGAACAAAAACATAAGATTACTCAGAATTCAAGGCTGAAGACTGTGGATATGCATTTTAGTGCTGTACAATAAACATACCTCATCTATTCTCTTTTTATCTATCTTCTTTCCCCAATATAAACTGGATGCTGGTTTTTACACTATCAGTTGAAAATATTCTGACCAGCTTTGTTAGAAATCATTGTCCAGAATTGTCAAGTACTTTGCATTAAATTACTGAAAACATAGCTTGTTTGTCCTTGATCAAGGACTCATTTGTGATTTAATTAGTTGTCTAGAGCATCTGGAGTCATTGAACATTGCTGCCTACAGCTACTTTCAGCAGGACATGTGCGTGTAACTAATTTTATAGAACTAGGTGGTAGGCTTCTGTGCTGATATACCTATCATGAAGTATTAGATACTAATATTACAGATGAGCCAAATTCTCAAAGCCAAAGCCATTTAAATGATATGTATGTGGATCAAATAGGTATATTTTCTGCAAAAAATAAAGAAGAATATTGTGTACTATAACCTTGTTTGCTGAAAATTTAAGATCCTAAGTAGATATGTAACCTCAACGATCTGTGTTTAATACTATCTCCTCACCCCTTAACATGCACTGAGTCCTGTGAGAAATGAGGCCCAAAATAGATGAACCTTCTGAATTACCATTTTAAAAATGCTTTATTTTATTGATATTTTTTAAGAGGCTACCATTGAATGCCATGGCTTAGGCATTAGGTATATTGTTATAAACAGAAATGTAGTAGCTTTCTTAGTATTCTTGTATTCCTCTATTTCCAGACACAGAGAAACATTGCATAATCTCACGTACATGTGGAATCTAAAATAGTCAGTCATAGAATCAGTGCATAGAATGGAGGTTGCCAAGGGTTAGGGAGTGTGAGAAATGGGGAGATATTTGTCAAGGGATGAAAAGTTTCATTTATGCAAGATGAATAGTTTTGGAGATCTAATGTACAGCAATGTAACTGTAATTAACAATGCTGTATTGTGTACTTAAAATTTTCTAAGAAGGTAGATTTTAAATGTTCTCACACACATTCATACAGAAAATAACTATGTGAGTTAATAAATAAGCTATGTTGTCTTGAATATGATCAATTCACAATGTATACACATATCAACATGTTAAATGTCAAGTTGTGTACCTTCATTGTATACAATTTATATTTGTCAATTATATTCTAATAAAGTGAAAAAAAATAGCCAAGAGAAGTGCATAGGGTTAGAGTTCATGAAAGATACCAAATACAGAGTTTCCATTGTTCTCTTCTTATTCAATCATGGATGCTTACTTTCCTGTTATTGATGTGTGATAAAACAGAGTATTGTTAACAAGGGAAGTTCACCCAAGCTTTGGTGCCCAGAGTTTTTACTGGGGATTGATCACATTCTGCCCATCTTTAGCCCTCCCAGAAGTCTGGCTGATACATTTAGTTTCCAGTTTGTCTGGAGGAAGAATTGACACTGCCTCACACAAAGCTCTCATTATAAATCATGTGGTTAGACTGCTCTGTAGCCAAAGCTCCCACACAAACAAAGATGTTCCTAACAGATGTGACACTTGAAGGGGCTAGGCATTACTTCTCAGTAGTGCAGGACAAAGTCCAGAGTTTTATTTTAAATACACAAACATAACAGGAATAAACTACTGGTATATGTTACACTTTGGTTGTATCTCAAAGCATTTTACTGAGTAAGAATAACCAGAAAGAAAAGAGTAGATACTCTATGTTTTCATTAAATAAAGTTTAAAAATAGGGAAAACTAAATTCTGGTGATAGAACTCAGAAGAGTAGTTATTCATGGGACTTGAATTTGACTAAAAGACACAGGGACAATTTCGGGATGATATAAATTATATATATTTTGCTGTAAAAGCAGTTGTCACACAGGTGTAACCTATACTTATATATACACAGGTGTGTAATATATACACATATCTATTTATCAACAGTTGAATTGTACACTTTATGGTCTATATGGAGATTTTTCTTCAACTAAAAAATAAGTTGAATATATAAGATTATTACTAAGTTTATATGGTGTGGCTAGATTGAATATGGGAGAACATGTTTAAATGGTCTGATTGCCCTAAAACCATCTTAAGTAAGATGTAAAATTAGTCTGATGTTTCTGGGTCATATTAAAATGTAGAATAATGAAAAATAACCAAAAGCTCAGTCTGACTCATTTTCATCACTTTTATATAGACATGATCTTTTTCCTTTCCTAGAAGTTTAGTGAGGCAAAAGTAATAATCACATTTCTCAACAATTACACTCCAAAGCATTACTAAATTGTTTTATTAGTATGACATAATGCATACTGATTAAAAAAAAAATTCTCCCAAGGAAAACTGACTTGTGCTACAAAATTCTAATTCTTTTATTAATTTGTTATAAGAATAATTCTGAGATTAGGATAATTATAAAAATACCAAAGATAATATTATCTTCAGAATAGTTTTGATATAATGAAAAGCACAAATGTTAGTCATATTTTATTTATATATTTAAATTGACTTAATCTATGCTGGTTTGCATATATTTTGTTTAAATTAGATTGAAATTCCACATTTAAAAAATTTTTTTATAATCAAAATCTTTTCTGTTCATTTAATTGGGGAATAAGAAATATTTATTTTTATTATTTACATAACTTTTCTTTGAATCAATAGGTATAAATTCAGAGATAATGCAATACTCTAAATAGAACAATTATGGTAATACCTTGCAATGTTTTTTGTGAAAGTGATCATTCCATCAATCACCTATTGACATTTATAAAAAATATAAAGACCTAATTCATCAACTACTTCCACGTTAAATATATACTTATTTTGAAAAGTAGCAAACAATTGGTTTTGCTAAATTCATGATAAACATTGTAAATCAGAAGTTTAGTTGAGAGTAGAAAATTGGCAGATGTCACATAAATATTGAAATGTCAAGTTACTGCTAAGTATTGCCAGGTATATAAAAATATTTTTCTATTTATGATAATCTACAAGCATAAAGACCATAGAGCAGAGTGCCCAATGAAAGGAATAAAATCCACTATATAAAGTTATTTTATATTAATACTGGATATAACATAAAAACTTTCAGAGTAAAAGGCTGTTTAAAATAGAGTAAACATATTGGTCATGCCTGAACCCTTGAGAAAAGTTCTTACCTCAATTTAAAATGATCAAGTTTAACTTTTTTATGAGCTTTTATTTTCATACCTCAAATATATTTCAGCTATGGGTAACTGCCAGCTTATGAATATTTATAGAACATTTCCTAGTTTCTCATGCTAGATAAACTCTGAAGAATTTCATGGAAAGAGAGTTTTATTTTGCATGAGTACCAACTGTATATTTCCTAAAAGTGAAGAGATTTTTAATTGAAATCACAACATTGCTTGGCTCTAAAAATGAATTTGGATTATATGCCATCAAAAAAGGATTGATTGAGGTGTGGAGCTTTGCTCTTATATCATTATATTTTTTATGAAATACTTTAAATTTTTTCTCTGTGAATCTTAATAATATATTTTTCCCATCTGATACCATTTTTATTAGTAAACTTTTTGGGGGATGAAGGAAAAGATCATAACTGAGATCATAATTGTAGTTGGAATAGAGTTTTTTAATTCTTCCTTAGATATACCTAGAAACAATCCAGGCTTTCATGTAGGCAGACAGACATGGCTAGAGATTCAGTATTACTTTTTCCTAAGATATGTTACTAAACTGGAGTTTTGTATATACATTAAATCTCATTTCTGTTCACAAAACATGACATTTTTAATACTTTTCCTTAATTTTTATACTTTTCCTTGAGTTTTTATGTGAGTGTTATAACTTACTTAAAATTGATTAAAGGATACAAAAATATATCACTTTTTTCCTGATAGCTGATATACTAGGCAACCATTTTAAATAGAATAGCTAAATATACTTTAATGACATAACAAATACATGGTGGTAAACTTTGTTTCCTTGTTGGAATTCTGTAGTGAACATGTAGATTGACATTGGAGAATAGATAATTCACTATGGTTATCTGACAGGAAGACAGAGTGTGTGGGTAGATACAAGAGTGAGAGTCTGTTGAAATTTAACTTTGATTGCTTTTTTTTTTCTCATGAAAGCAGTAAGAAAGTTAATAATTGAGCACTTATATTGAGAAGGAGTGTTGTAGACTTCAGGCAAGAGGAGATTAGTCACTTCTGATGTTGGGGAGTGAGAAACTATGAGTGCCAGTCGTTATTAAGGATCCGCTTGAAATTTGTTGGTTGGCAGGACTTTAAAGAGAGACCAAAGTCAGATCAGTCAAAGCCATTGTGTTTACTCCAACTGGTGCAGATACACAAGAGGTCAGTTTAACTCGGAAAAAAGGTACAGACTAAAGACTGTAAAAGCTGATTATGAAATATAAATTAGTAAGAAGAAGAAAAGCAAAAGAGGTAAAATGATTAGACAAAGTAAGGCTATTCAGTTTATCCATGTGCATGTTATATATATAAAAATATATACACCATGTTGTATTATAAATTGTGATTAAAAAGTGAATTGTTAAAATAAAGCTTCAAGAAAGAATTGTCTTGGATTAAGATATCTGTTTAAGACCTGCTGTCTTTTACATAGGTGTTGGTAATCGGGCTTTTAATGAAAAATATATAAATAAATCTGAAGTTAGGTTTATTTCTTGACTAGGGAACAGGAAGTCCCCAGGTTCAGATTAGTGTGGAAGTGATAGATAATAGTTTTTACAGTACAGAGTCACTGAATAAATTCATTCAATAGAATGAATCATTAAATAACTCTACCTTACATTCTCCATAATAGACAATTCAGTTTATCACCAATCTGAGATTTGTTTATTTTTTAATGTAAATTTCTTAAAGCCTCACATTAAATATTTTGTCAACTGCATATAGAAGTTTATATACCGTTGTTTAGCAAGCTAATTCATTCTAATGAAAATAAAAATAAACTAAATATGATCAAAGAGAAATTTGGAATCAGACTTAACTAGTTTTTACTATGGGGACATTACCTACCAAGTATTGAGTTTGTGTTTTTGTTTGTTCTCTACTAAGTGCCTACAGGTTCAAGACATTTGGCTAAGACCAGTTGTCCCATAGGTACCATACTCAAAATTAAAATCACCTGTGCCTTACATATAGATTATTGGTAACTTTAAAGTTCAGTTTGGTAACTTTAAAGTTCAGTTAGTTATATTCAGTTATATGTATTTTTCTCCAATTGAGTTTAAAATCAATAATTAATTACTTGCTTCAATATAAGCTATTTAAAGTTATAAACTATATTTTTGTCAAAGGCATCAAAGAGATCTTTTTTCTCTTATTCTATGAGGGTATAATTAACGAGTAAAATTGTATGTATTTAAGGCATACTACTCAAGATTTCATATATGTATACATTGTGAAATGATTACCACCATCAAATTAATTAGCATATACATCACCTCACAAGGTTACCATTTTGTGTGTCATGTCATAAGAATATATAAGATCTACTCTCTTAGTAAATTTGAAATATACAGTGTAGTTTTATTAATTATATCACCATTTTGCACATTAGATCTCCAGAAATATACATCTTATAGCTGATAGTTTGTACCTTTTGGCCAACATCTCCCTATTTTTCTCCCCACAAAGCCCTTAATAACCACCATTCTACTTTCTATTTTTATGTGTATGACTTTTTGTATCTGACATATAAATAATTTTATATGTTATTTGTCTGACTCTGACAAGTGTGAAGTTTGGTGTCCAACAAATAAACTGAGTGAAAAAAAGTCTTTTAGACATCATCTGCTATCTAATGGATCTTAGGGAGAAAATTACTTGTTCTTTGTTTTCAAATAATATATAATGAAATTCAATGCTAATTGATGTACTTAGAGAAATATATTCCTTCATAATCTATAAATCAAATGTTGTGAAATGACTTTTGTCCAGGTGCTCAGTGAATCTTAACCTGAGAACAAGAGTTAAGAATTTTTCTCATAGATTTAGAGAGCATACCAATCTCTAGACTATTTTAATAGTTTGTCCTTATCTCACTCTGTTCTGATGTTATAATACATTCATACATATATATATATTATTATTGTTATTATACATGTATAGTAATACATGAAAACTGTATTCCCAAGGTCCTGTGACATAATGCTCCTGGCTGTTTGGATAGTAGGAAGCATCTGCTGGAGATGGCGTGATATCACTCTTCATCTCCATGCCTCAGCCATCATCTCTGGAAAAGATGATTTTTCTCCATTGGCTCCAACACATAAAGAATATGCACATCACATCCAGCTGCTGTTTATGACACTGGCCTCTGTACTTTAATAATCTTACCTTCTCTCTTTGTCCCTCCAGCCTAGGAATTAGCAGCTTCCTCTCTTTAAAATCTCTAGTTCTCTTTAATGTCTCTAGTTTGCCTCTCAAATTTTCTGTCAACTCTGTAACCAATTCACTATAATAATATTCCTCTATTTTAAATACTGGTTTCTATTGTCTATGCTTGACCTGAATGATAGAAATATTTTTTAAGTTTCACTGATTGTTACAGACCAAAATATATCTATACAAATTATTTATCTATCAAATATTTATTAAGTACCTCTTTGTGGTTAGGTACTGTACAGGGTTTGGGGAATACATTAGTGAGAAAAGTTAGGCACAGTCTCTATCCTTATGAAACCTAATTTAATTACTCAAGAGATATATATAAGAGGTAATACAAAAATTGTTGATGTTGGACTGCCTGCGAACAAGGTTGTGTGTGGAGAGAAGATAGCTCTTGCTATCTTCATTTCTGCAAATACTGAGAAAGTATTTGCATAGGACCAGGTTTTGTAGCAGAAGGTATTGAGATTTGTTTTGTCTTAAAATGTTAAGTTTTTTGTGTCTCTGGAATATCAAAACATCCAAAGGAAGGTGAGAAGTAGAGAACTGGAGTCGTCAAGACTAGAGGTAAATACTCAGTTGTCATTTGTAGATGTTTGAAATTAAAAGCCCTGGGAACAAATGACCTTGCTTCAGGAAAGAATATATACAAAGAAGTAAAAGTGGATTTCTAGACTTAAAAATAGTTTAAATTAGGAAATTATCAATCATAATTTTTCTCAGAACTCTTTTTAAATCTTCATATAATTATATTTTTACTATTTATAAATGGAGTGTTCCTCAACATTTAAGAACAAACTCTTAAAAATTCATCATATGAAATAATTTTTTTGAACTTATACTTTTCCTTAATGTGTATGTGTTTATGGAACAAACATGTCAATACTGCTCTCTAGATGTTCGACCCTGAGTGATACTTAAACCCAATTTAAAGCCCTATTTGAGAAATAGTTTTAGAATGTATTTCTCAGCTTTATTGATGTATAATTGACAAAAAAAAAATGTTTATACTTAAGGTGTACAACTTGATGTTTTAATGGTGCAATACATTGTACTCACGTAATGTATCTCTTAAGTTTCAATTACTGACTTATATGTAAATTATACAGAAATACATTCAAATTATAGATAATGTTTTTATGTTCTAAAGAAACTCAGTAGCATAATTTTGGGCTTATTTATATAAAATATGCAATTCATCATAATAAAAATCACCATTAATAGGAAAATGTTATTGCACCTCATGTGTCTAAAAAGTCTTTAAGAGAGAATTTGTAAAACATCAGGTCTGACACTGAAATAATCAGTTAAGTAAATATAAATGGTAAGAATTTTGAAAATTTAACTAAGTTGTATCTAGTAAAGTGAGGATAATATGATTTCAATAAAGAGAATGCCTGCAATATATGTTCTTGGTGAGGTAAAAAAATATAGATTTTTTAAAGCAAAATTAGGAATTCAATTAGATACTCCTATAAAAATGTAAAATTGACTTATACATATTATTTTTAACAACCCAAAAGTTTGGAAAAAATATATGTAAAATTGGTATTAGAGTATATAAAATATATGGATTAATTAAAATTTCCTCACTTGGAGACATATAAGAAACTAAATGATTTAATGATTTTTAAATGTACTACCTCTGTCATCTACCTCTATCTACCTATTTATCTATCTATCATCTATCATCTAATATTTTCGTTGAAAAGGGAGCTAAGAATCTCACTGTCGCTTTTTTCACACTAACGTATCTGTTTTTCTTTTTTTAGTGTCTTTTAAAGATATTTCTCTAGTCATTTTGTTATGCTTTGCTGAGGCATAGTTTATTTTTTGTTTTCTTTGTATTTATTATGATTTAAGTTTGTAGAGTTTCTTGTATTTCTGAGTTGATTTGTAAAATCAGATTAGGCAAAATTATAGATATTATATCTTCATATAGTTCCTTGATACTATTTTCTCTCTTCTTCTAATACTCCAATTACACTTACATTTAAACTTATATCAGTTTTTACAAGTCTATTATGTATTTTCTATTCTTTCCTTCTGTGACTGTTAAATGATTTCTATTAATCTATTTAATTTTTGTTAAACCCATTAATGTTTTAAATTCAGATACTTTATTTTAATTCTAGAAAACATACTTGATTCATTTTTAAAGATTTTATTTTTTTTCTATTTTCTAAAATATGTTAATTGCATTTATTGTAAAAAGTTTATGTACTATACACAAGTAAAATTTACTACCTAAACCAATTTTTGGACACTCTTGACTGTTTTTCTTCTATTTTTTGGTCCTATGATTAAAAATATATATATATTTTATTGAATGCTTAAGATGTCTAGTATAGCAAAATTTTAGCAATCACAGATAAAATTATCATTCTCTGGAAAGAGCTGACACTTTCCTCTTATAGGATAGGACAGAGTGTGAGCTGAACTCATAATTCGAACAAAGACTAAGCTGAATCAAACAAGGGTACAGTTTGATAAGACTCTACTTCCACCTACCACCTTTTATAAGGTGGTCCTCCTGAGTTTTCACATATGCACCTTATTTTGTTCTTTTGTTTTTTATTGAATCATAATCTTTTCCCCTGTTGATTCTTCATAACTTTCCCGTCACGAACGTACAAAACTCTGTTCTGCAATTCAGAGATTTTTCTTACATTTTTAGCATACTGCTGCATATAAATCAGAATTTATCAAATATCTCCAGAACAAACCAACCACCTATGTGTGTTAGGTATCTTGTTTTAACTTTATTGCTCTAGCAACACATAACTGATGAAAGTTCTCTGGTTTCTCTAACTCACAGCCACAGTCCTCTCTATTCTTGGCCTCTTTTCCATGGCCAGAGCAGCAAATACTCCTGGAAAAAAACAACTTCAGATAATAAGCTTTCATTCAGGTTTCTCTCTTTTCCAAAACCTTAGCCTGTCTTATCTTCCCTGTTTCTGCAGTTCTCTGATGCTTTTAAGTATGTTATTTTTTTTGTTTTATTTGGCTTTTATAGTTGGTGTCTATGTGAGCATTTATTTGTTGCAAATTATTCCATTTTAACCATAAGCAAAATTGGTAGTTACAAAATAGTCATGGAGATATAAAATACAGCATAAAGAATATAGCCAATAATTTTGTAAAAACTGTGTACAGTGTCAGAGGGCACTAGATTTATTGGGGTGATCACTTTGTGATATATATATATATTTTACTATGTTGTACACCTGAAATTAATATAGTATTGTATGTCAATTATAAGTGAAAAATAAAAATGTATATATTTTTTGTAAAATGCCTCTTTTATAAAGATTTATTTATTTTCCTATATAAATTAAGTGAAGCTAGAATGCTTGGTTTTGAATATTGAATTCACCTCTTACTGTAAATATGACCAAGAAAAAGTCATTTAATCTTATATCATTCAATTCCTAATTGTTTAAACAAATAATAAATCTACCTGCTGATAAGCTTGTTAGGAGGATTAGCTAATACATAGAAAGTAAAACAGTGGCTTGTTTATTTTAAGAGCTCAATGATGTACTACTATTATTATTACTTATTTTATTTTTGTTATTTAAAATAATAAAGTTAGCATATATCCGTTGCTTCTTTAGGGTAATAAGTTTCAGAAGGATAATTCATTTCTACAAACATTTATTAAACAGGTGCCATGTACAAGAAGGAGCATAATTGCTGTGGTGATCAAAGTGAAAGCAAATATTAGTTCAGAAAGTATATACATTAGCGGTATACTAATGCAAAGAAGAGTAAGTTCAATAAGAAAAGGAAAAACAAAGATAAGATTAGAGGCAGAGAAAGCTGCCCTTGCGTACTAAATGCCAGTTTACATATTGGCAGCTCAGAAAATGAGTCAAATATTCCTACCTGCTCAAACCACTAAAGTACTCCCCCTCATAAGTTCCACTTGTGTAGAATAGAAGTTCTAATTACCAATTGCTGCCCCTAAGCACAAAGTAGGTGCCTAAAATATCCTTGAAATTGGCTCATCGACTACACTGCATGTGCTGCTAAGAACCAATAGAGAAGCTTCCAGGGAAGAACTTGGCTGTGAAACAAATTAAATTTTTTTTTAAAGTTTCAGAATTGTTTATTGAGTTACAACCTGTTTAAGAACATCTTTCTTAATTGTCTATCTCTAATAACAAGTCTCATTAAAATGGATGTGAATATTCAGCATTTTTAAAGCAATGATTTTCCTTTGCATTCTAATGAAATTTATATTCTGAATGAATTTGGCTAGTATTCATTTAAATTAGGTTAAATATATTGAGACTAGTATTCATTACCAATTCAGAATTTCTTCTTCTGGTGAAACACAGACCTGAAGAATTTATTGGTTACTTCTTTTTAGAAGGGAAAAAATGATAAAGAGAAGGAGAAAAAAAAGAGTATATTAAAATAAGTTGAGCCAGAAATCTGTTTTACCTTTAAAACATTTTTTTAAATCACTGTATTAAACAAAAATTTATTGAGCACCTATTCTGTGCCAGAAATGTTAGAAAAGGCTAACTAAATTAGTGTTATTCTATGATTTTCTTTTTACCACCAGTCTAATTCTTCTCAAATACACTTGTAAATCAAAGTGTTAAGGTCTCACTGCTATAAATGAATATGTTGTTAATATAGTTAACATGTTCCAGGTAAGTTAATACAAAACTTATTTTTATTAATATTATAGTAGATATTGAATTTGTAAACAAAATTACCTTCATAAAGAAACATTGATATTGCCAATGAGAGAACTGGTCTTTATTTTTTGAAATGGTTTTAAAATATAACAAATGTCTTTTAATAATCTTATAAAAATTATTTTAAAATGTTTTATATACTTTTAAGAAAGATTCAGTAAGTTTTACAAAAATATTAAAAATGAATAAATCAGAAAACAAATTTAATTGTCAGAAATACAATAGGACATAAAAGTTGATGTTCCAATATGCCGTGCTCCGTGTAAATCACAATGTGCAGATTTTGACGGTTTTGACCTAATACTTGTTTCATGACTCCAGCATCTTGTAACACATCCTTCCTACCTACCATTAATGTTGAGAATATAACTAGAACAAGAGAGATAAATACAGTAGATTCTTGTGAGTAAGGTATTTTGAGGAAAGCAGAACTATAAACCTCCTCCATTCTGTTTCATTGGGGTACTATCTACTTGTAATGCAGGAGCTCCAGGCCAAATACTTGCACCTGGGCTATTCTAGAAAAACCACCAGGGAGGAGAAGGGGTGTGACATGCTATTTATTACTCAACAAGGCAGGGAAGCTTTAGCAGTGGCCAGTTGGAGCTGCAGGAAAAGGCCCCTGCCAAAAGCAAGCAATATTTTTATGTACACAAGCAAAGGGAGGAGTAATCTCACTGGGGGACCAGACTCTTACTCAGGCAGATGGGAGAGGATGTGCTGCTTGGTTACAGAAGCAGATACATCCATGAGAGCCAGCACTACCAAAAGCTCTTTGTGTACTGCTTTCCTTGGCTGCTGGCCAGAAACCAAGCAGTCTTCTGTGTATGCGGAGGGGCTATGTTCTGAATCAACCCCACGCTACCCTTTGAAGATAATAAAGATACTTAGAATACTTACTATGAGACCCACATAGTTTAAAGATGTACTATGCTAAAGATCTCACTCCTGCTAAAGAATTTTAAGACTAGAGACAGCTTGGAGAATTACTTTGAATTTTAGAACTTTTAGAGTTCTGCTTTGCTGAGATCAGTTGGGCTGAATTCCCAGAATTTATAGCATACAGGTATGCATGAGTATTTTTCATGGAAGACAAAGTAGTCCCATGTGACTAGAGAATAGTCTTGGGTCCTTCAGGCTGCCTGGAAAAGTAAAGGCACTCTACCAGCAAAAACCTAGATGTGAACTGCTAGAGCCTGAGAAAAGAGCCAGAAATGAGTACCAGAAGAAAATAAAAGCATTCCAGGGTTAAAAGAATTTCAGGATAGAAGGGCCTAGTGGGGAACTTCTGAGGATCATTTGAAAATATTCCATAAGAAAATCATCTTGAAATATTTACTAGCTTCACAGATTACAAACCCAGCTTAAGATGTTATCAATTTAAATAAGGCCATTCCTCTTCTTTTAAAAAATTTAGAGAAGAAACCAATCGCATACACTCTTTTCCTATGGACAGCTTGCAGCTAAAAGCTGGTCCAAGCTACACAAGGAAAGAATATTTAAAGAAAGCTCATAGTTGATTGATTTTTTAGAGTAAGCACAGTTTTCAATTAGTAAGCATTTTTGTTACTAATTGAAGACTGTGATTGTGATTTGAAAGAGCAAACTGAACAAAAATAAGAAAATATTTATGTATGGATACTGGTAAATTCACTAGTCAGATTATTGATTAAATTTCTCAATTTTTCCTGGAAGATTGGTAAGGGTGGTGAATTAGATTGCACTTTTACCAAACATTTCCTCCAGTGTTTCATCTTTTGGTTGTAATGACAATTGCAGGGTGGGTCTTGATTTATGTAAGCCTGTAACAGTAATCTTTCCATATCCCACAATCCTATCACATAGGCATAGAAGACAAGCAATGACCTAAGTTTAAGCTAATTAGTGCAGGACATTTCCCAAACCAAAGAGATATGTTGAAGGGAGGTCCATCAGTTCTATTTGTAGAGCATCTGTGAGATGATGGTGGGAGAAGAATATTTTCCCTTTCCCTAGATTTGAATGAGAAAGAATCTATCTGCCTTCAATATTTGAGAGTCACGTTGGGATCACAAAGATAGCAAGTACCTGGGAAAAATCAAATATATGTAGAATACTCATGACAGAGAAGCACAGAAAATTAGAGACATGCATCTTACTGAACTGACCTGAAGTCTGACCTTCTGTGGAATTTTAAACTTCTTTCTTGCTTGTTCTATTTGAGTTAGGTTTTCTCTTATTTGCATCCAAAACAGTGATACATTTATATATTTATAGACTATAAAACAATGTTAAAAATAACTTTAGATTATTATACATAATCATGATTTTATATTAAAGATATGCATAAGGAAGATTCCATAGGTAACTGCTCTTAAGAGGCCAAAATAGTAGTCTGTTTGATAGCCGAGGCACTGAAATTGTGTTCCTGACTTTTAATACCTCTTCTAACAACTAGTACCTGCATATCTTTGGAAAAGTCACTTATTTTCTCTAAGCCACTATTTCTTCTTTGTAAAATGAAGATATTTTAATTTCCTGCATTATGGGGTTATAAGAATTAAATGAGACATATGTTTGGCTGTAGAACCTGGCACTTAAAGACTCACAAAGTCTTTTGGTTAATGCAGTTCTTACAAGAGGTTATAACATAATTTATTCAGTTACATTTAAAGTTTTTAAATAGCAGTCTTATAGATATAATAGTAATTTTGATTGGATTTTATGATTTTTAGCTGTATTATCAGTAAGAAATTTTTAAAAAACATATATTTAAGAAATGTCTCTATTACATTTGAATACAATAGAATGTTTCTAAATCACCAAACTCAATATCTGTGGTCTTTTACTAATTTACTTTTCACAGAGTAGGTTCTTCGCGTAAATTCAAAGGCCATGTAAATTCTGCCTCCCTATATGTTAACCATAGTAGTCTTCCAAATATATACCAAAATATGTTATTATATTGTCTTTTTTTATATTGTTGTTATTGATTTATTTTTATCTTATTTAAGATACTTCAATCTCCAATCAACTTATTCTAACACCCTATTTCTATTATAGGTTTGAAAAAAATTCAATCTAGAATTACTATTTCTCTATGATTCATTTAAGTGTGAGATGTTATTAGAACTACAGGGGGCAAGTAGTTTGACATAACTGGTATATACTACATATATGTTCGTTCTCTCTTATGACAACTTTATATTTGTTCTTTTACTTTTGTTTAAGCATCTATATTTCTTCTTTGAAACATTTGTTTAAAACTAAAGACAGGGTTTCTTTCACAAAATAGATTAATTTTAAGCCATTGTAAAAATTAGAGAGCAACATTAGATTTTTTTTAACTTTTATAAAATAAATAGCTTATTTACATAGTTTTTCTTTTATAATTATAGTTTAATTTTCTTCTGAAATGTTATGAATCCAAGGAGAGAAAGCTCAAAATAAAGTTTACATTTGGTGTCACTAGTTTGTGAATATAAAATACCAGGAATTAGTACAGAGGGAGGGTAAATTAACTTTTCTCTATAGGTAATACTTAAAGGGCTTTGGTATAGCCTAGTTGGGGAGCTGCAATGTAAACTCGAGCATCCTATCACATAACCAGAATTAAAAACTCACTTTATCTTCAAGATTTGGCAATAGTCCACCTGTTTTCATATGGTTTTATTTTTTAAAGTAGTTATGATTTAAATTAAATCCTAAGAAATACATGACTATGAATTCTATTTGCCAGAAAATAAATAAATTTAAAGTATTACATTAAGCTCAGTAACATATTGAATATTTTAAAATTAAGATGCCCAGAATAGAAAAATAGTATTATATGTATTATGTATTCCCAGCCTTGGTATGTTTCTCATGGTGTGTTTTCTCCATGTCATTGTGGTTTTTTTGCATGGTCTTTAATAGAAAATGCAAAAATATGAAATGTGTTTTAACTGTCTGTATACTTCATAAGAAAGAAATAATTTGACCTAACTAAAATATTTAGAAAACTAACTTAGTTAGCCATTGACACTTTCAGAGCTGTAGTTTGGAAAATGAGTAAAATCTTCCTGGGTAGATTGAATGATCAGAAACAGAGAAATCAAGGAGCTAAACATTTATAGTTTTATGCTACTTCCTACCTCATATCTTGCCAGTTGCATAAAACTGCCTGATAACTTTTAATGCCCATTATAATTTTGTTCTGTTCTATTCGTGTTCTTCATCAAAATAGGTTTTATTCCTTTTAGTTTCCTATACGTGTACTCTTTTCTACCCCTAATTATTCTAATTCCCATTTTGAGAATAGACTTTCTTTCCAATGCTATTCAGACTGCATTCTATTGACCCCCTAAGTTTTTGGGGGGAGGTGCTAATCTGCCACAAAGCTAGTATGAAAGAAATTTGAGGCAATGCATAAAAAGCTAAATAATTTGTAAGGAGGTGGGCTCCAGATTCCTCACTGTTGTATCAACCCAGGCATCTCTTTCTCTCTCTCTCTCCTCTCTCCATTCATGTTGTATAATTCTTAGGGCAAGAATGTGCTTATAATATTTAGTATAGTATTGAACATTTGATAGACTCATAAATGATTGATTTGAATCTTTGTTTTGAAAGGCCTGATTAAGTGTCTTTCAGATAATTACTTATAATGCCTGTTATTTAAATATATTTTTATTTCTCTAATACTTTAATAATATTATATTAATAGAATGTTTTTGCAGGCAGTTTAGTTGTAAAAAAATATATTTAAAGTGAATATTTATGGATTTTTGTTGGAACCATAAGATTTCCTACCACTTTCACCTTTCCCCTTTATGTATATTCAGTTATTTATGATATAATAGAATAGTTCCATATGTACTTACAGACAAGCCCTGTCAAAATTTGTTTTTTTAAATATTAGATTTGCATTTAAAAATTTTATTTTACCAACACTATTATTATGTCATTAAATTGATTCACTTTAAAATTTTAAGTACCTACATAAATATTAACCTATGCACATTTTTGTCCTATCCTATAAGCAAAGGCAATAAAAACCCAGTAAGCTCCCATTTAGTAATTTTAAATGGCAGTGAAAAAAAGAGCTACCTCCCTAACTCCAAGTCTTAGTGTGTAGAGAAAACTTAGTAATGTACTTTTGAAGAGATATTTTTATTTGTGAAGGATCCAGATGAGAATATATTAAATTCTGTTATACAAATATTTTTCACAAGGCTGTTGCATTACAATGTACTATAACTTGTACTCTCTTTTGTTACTTTTATTCACAAAATCAAATCTCTCAAAAACTCATTAACTTAAAATGTTGATCATTGTGTTGAAATATATTTTTGGGTTTTCCTTTCAGTAGAAGTAATTGAATACTAACAACAGAATACATCACAAGAAGACATTACAACTATCTTAGAATTGTAAATGTATATTTATATTTATTGCTATTATTACTTTTGAAAATAAATCTTATAAAACTATTTTGTTTACATTATACACATACAAGAAATAATTCATAGTATTATATTTACACTATTATGTATGAATTATCATTGTTAATTGCCTAATAAATCACATATATAACATATAAAAAGTGACTTAAAGATTAAAACAGTATAAGTAGTAAGGAATACATTTAAGTATGATATGATAGTTTTATTATTTAAACACTCTAACATTATTATTTCTATCTATTTAAAATTTGTTCAAGAAAATTTTCTTTAAAGTGAGGAGAAGAAAATTCTTAAATTTGGAATATTTACTATATAATAGGGAAGGTTGTTATATAGTTCATATTTGATAAGATTGGAATAGTACATACACCGAGAATGGTAGTGGTAGTAATAATAACAGCAACAAAGGTAAATGATATACTTAAGGCTTACAGTTTTCTAGGTACTAGTCTACATGTTTTGCATGATTGTATCATTTTTTCTCATAATCAGGCTATAAAGTTGATTAATTTCTCTTTATGTTTCCATTTTTTTTCTTTGATTTTCTGCTCTGTTCAATTTTTAAAGAATTGTACCTTAATCTAATAAAGTTAGTCATTTTTTCTTTAATTTCCATAAGATTTTTTTCAAATGTTCATTTTACAAAATATTTTAAGAGCCATAGCCTCTGCTTGTTTAATAGCATTTTGTAGTTAAAGTCTGACTTGCAATTCTAGCTCTACCATGTGATCTTTGGAATATTATTTAAACTTTCTAAATCTCAATTTACTTATCAGTAAAATGGAGTCAATCATAGTTAATAGTATCAGTTTGCAGAAATAAATAAAAGATCCAATACATATGAAGTTCTTAAAAAATATTTGGTACATGATAAGTGCTCAATAAAAATGATCAGTCATCTTATACATAGCAAATTTTCTTACTGCAATATGTGATTCAATTAATATATTTAGATTATTTTATAGAATTAATGTTTTCTTTTCCTTCAGATGAAATAGAGAAGCATAAAAAAAAGTATATTTAAACCAGAAAATAAGGCTATTTACATGAAACCATAAAAATCTTTTTCTGTTGTTGTTCTTTTTATCTGTTTGATTTAATGATTCATGTAAAAGTAGTATGTAAAGGGTCTAAGGCTATTTTCAATTTTTTTTTTATTTGGCTTGTCAGAGGGTATAAAATTGTAATTGAGAAATAGAATTTTAGCCTTTGATACATTTGATAGTTTGACAATTTTAAATCCACTTTAAAGTTTAATAAAAGGCACCATGGTGTATGGTTAACTGCAATTATCTAAGTGCTAGGATATCAGCCTGCCTTGATTCTGATCTCTGTAAGCAGCTGTAGACAAATTAAACTCTTACACAAAAGTTTAGTTTCTTTCTAGGTTAAGTATACATAATAAAAGTTATCTTATGTTAATTATGAAATTTAAACGGCACAATTAATATAAACACTTAAAATAATCTCTAGCATAAAATAAATGCTCGACATATGCAAACAAGGATTCTTAAATTTAACCTTAGGGGATCTCATAATTCTATGCATATCCTTGCTTCAGTGAGAGGATGCTATTAGTAGGCATGGTCTTCTAAATCACGAAGGAATATTGAACTCTTTTAGTGCAATTTAAGGCAGTGTTTCTCAAACTTTGTGTATGCATGACCTGGAGATCTTCAAATGCAGATAATAATTTTGTAGTTGTAAGATAGAGACTGAGATTCTGCATTTCTAACACATTTCCAGGTGCTCCTAACGTTGCAGGTCGATGGGCATTTTAAGGCACATTAAGAATTACCCATGTATCCTATTATATCTTCCCCATTTGCCTGTCAGAATGATGAAAATTTCGCAATTTTAGATTCATTACTTTTGAGTTGTTTCTTCATGTATCTAAATTTGAAGTGAAAAATACCATTGGGACATCTAAAAAGCATTTTCTACCTTTTCTCTCTAGTATCAGCCAGATAAAGAAAAAGGGAGCTTTGATGGAGTTGGTTTTCAACATGTACACTTATCTTGAAAGAGTTGTTCTTAGTAGAGAGCTATAATATGGCCAGGTGTCCTTGGATACCTTCAGAAAGAGAAGAAAACAATAAAAGAGAGAATAGGGGGGAGGTAAGTAAAAATTAATTATATTAAACAATAAAACTATTCATCTTTCTATTTGCCTCATAAAAGGTCAAAAGTACAGGAACTATATTAACTTCAGTTACTGCCATTACCAAGTTTATAAAAAATCTGATTGCTTAAAACAACATCTCTTTTTTATCTCACATTTCTGTAGGTCAGGAGTCCCAAGAAATTTGACTGGATTATCTATTCAAGATCTCAGCAGTCCCAAATCAATGTGTAGCCAGGATTGCAATTTCCTCTGGGTCTTTGCCCACTTCCAAACTCTGGCATAATTCATTCATTTCCTTCTGATAATTCCCATTTGGTCCTCTTTATCTTCCAATAAGCAATGATAGATCAAGTACCATGCTTTTAATCTCTCACTTGCCTTCTGCTACTAGCCAGAGAAAGATTTCTATTTTTAAGGATCTATGAGATTAGGATGACTGGATAATCTATAATCTCCTTATTTTATAATCAGCAGATTAGTAATTTTAATTACATTTCTAAAGTCTTGTTTGCCATATAACATAATATATTCATGGAATTTATGGGGAGTAACACTAGTGGGCAAAAGTCATAGGACTTCCACAGGTTCTATTGTTTTGCTTTGTTTTATTTTGAGAGGGAGCACAAACATATTAAAATAAAAAGCACTGATTTGTATTCTAATCTTACTTTAATTATATGCTAATCCACTTATGTGAAACAAAAAGCCATTACAAGTACAATTTTCTTCACACATTTGAAAAAAACAATGCTTGGAAAACAAACAACAAAAAGGAGGCTTGATTTATTCAAACAAAATCAAATTTATACAAAAGCTTGATATTATTATTTCACATTGCTCTTAATGCCTATCTCATAATTTTGCAAACATTCACTAAATAAATCATTAAATTGCTAAAACTGAAGTTCATAAAAAGGCCAGCAACATAGTAGATAATGTTTTCATGGAACTTTATTGGTCTTATAATTAAAAATTCATATGAAATCTGTTTTTTCCAGTAACTGCCTTTTGCAATTCACAGTGGCATTTCCTGAAGCATTAAATATTTTTAGATTGCTTGTGACAATTAATCTTTGTAAAACACTGATGAACTAGAGCTTTGACAAAGATAACTCAGTAAACAAAAAGTCCAGTTAGAAGACAGTGTTAACAGATTGACACAATCAACTTGTGTTATGCATTTTACTTAGGTCAGCTCTTTGTGGTACAACAGCTGTGGCCAGAAAATAATAGAGTTGATACAAAAGCCAAGTACTTCCTAAAATTAAAAAATAATAATAATAAAATACAATTTAACAACGGTTTTGATTATAATGCAAGATTATGGTAACATCAACTATTTAAAAAAATAAATAATACTGAACCCAATAACAAAGCATTTTTTCATATTTAATACTAGCCTTTTATGATTCCATAAACATTTTTCATAGTTATAATCCTAAAATACATAAAGTCATATATTTACTTCTCCACACCAAAAGTTACATGGTAAACACTTTACTTTTCTTCATGATCATATTCCTCTAGTTGGCTTAGTCAGAGTATATCAGTTTTTTGAAACATAAATTTCTTAACTATTCTCCTACTGTTGGACACTGAGATGACACTGTGTTTTTAATCATATAAGTAAAATTGAATTTTTGACAGTCATTTCTTTTTTAAAACTAATTTCTAGAAATTAGATTATTTTGAAAAGAGATTTAACATTAGAAAGAGATTAAACAAATATTTTCAGAAAAATTCTGAAACTTTTTTTTCAGAGGAGTTAATGGTTACATATTTTTTTGTGGGTATATATGGATTGTTTGGGCTGAAAAGATAAGACCACCCACAGTAAAGATTTGTTTTCACACTCCATCTGTTTGGTATGTACTGTCTAGATTAGAAAAAAAAAAAAAAAAATTCTGACCCCAGCGAGACAGAATGTTTGGTAATACTTCACTTTCTCCAGACACTTAACAAAATTGTGAGCTTTGCAAAAACCTTTCAGAAATTAAATCTCTTCTCAGAAATGAAAGAGGGTTAATAAACACGTTGCGTTCATTACAAAGAGTGCTCCTTAAATGCCAAATAGTGTTTGGTATGTAACAAGTAGAGACTTGTGAGTAGAGACTCACAAGGCATGAGATTAGGCTCACTGTCTAACTCTGGGACCAAACAGTGTTCGCTTGTGTGTATGAAAGACAGTTTCAAATAGTTTTGTATAAAATCTCTATTTGTGAAGAAAATCTTTGTATTCATAGTATAAGGTTGAACTAATAGATTTAATGATATACTCTTTACTTTCAATTCCATTTTATAAGTTGATCTAATTTTCATCTAAAGTTTATTCAGAATTTAACAACAGGCAATACTAAATTTGAAAGATAAAACTTGATAATTTTCTAACTCAACCAATTCATCAGTGTACTAAAGTTGTTTTTTATCATGTTGTCCTTTCTTAATCTAATAGCACTTTTTTTTTTCTATATTACTGCTTTGGAAATTAATTATGTGCCATCTTGGAATAGATAGTATATTGTTATCTTTAGTATTATTAATTTTGTTAATTTATAAATTTTTATTGTTCTTTATGAGAAGCTAGGGTATATAAAAAATAAGCCCAACTTTGCTAGCATTTAGGGGTCTACTTCACATTTTTGAGACTACAGAAAATAATTTTATTAAATGTTCACTAAGCTTCTAGTTTTAAAACCTTGACATTTAAAAATGCCTTTGACTTATTTTTCAACATAACTATAAATTTCTTGGTAACAGAAACTGTGAATTAAATGCCACTGTAAGTCGCACAGTGCCCAGCAGAGTGTCATATACAGTAAGTGCCCAATAAATGATAGTTGATATAGTCAGAGTATTACCTAATTGAGTAGGACTTTTATGTAAGAGTTATCAATTTTCTCACTTTTATTTTGCTTTGGTTTCACATCATTTTCTCTTTTATTGATAAAGGGTTTTTTGACCCACAATTTCCTTATTGCTTATCAATAACTTGGTCAGGTTTAGAAGAAAGTTGATGGGCTTTTTTCCCACTCTTCCTCATTTTAAATATCCAATTTTCATGTAAACATACAAATATGAATATCAAATTTTTAGTGAAATAGTTCAGCCAGAAAACATTTGCTTCAGGTAATGTAGAAATTCACTATGCTCCTGAGATAATTTAATATCAGAGTTGACTATTTTTCTTTATTACACATTGGTACTTTTACCCTTCTAGGGACATCTTGTATCTTGTTGACTTTTATTTTAGTTTCTATTTATGTTGAAGATTGGGAAATAGCATGGTTTATAAAAGCTCATTGCTTAATCACTATTCTTTAACTTGTGTTTCCTAATGTGAATCATTTTTCATCATCTAATCTAACAGAAATATGAGTATAGAAGTCTTAAGTGCCATAAAAATTTATAGTTTCCTTAATTAAGATAATATTAAACTAAATTTAAGTCTTTTTTAATACCTAAATATTTACATATTAATATTTCACTGACAATGCTCTATCCTGTTTATCCTCTCACCTGAATGCTTCTTTATTTTTTTACCAGCTCCTCCCCTTCATCTTGATCCCAATCATGGATATCTCATAAAACCAAAGCCATGGTCTGTTAATCTCCTGTTCTACTTCCTGTGAGAAATAATCCAACATGATTTTAGACTTTGCATTTATTCATCTCTGAATGTAATCTTACTTCTAATTAACTTCAAGTCTTATTTTCACTTCTGACAATAAAAAATAATGCAGAATGTTTGTTATCTCAGATCTATAATATCAAAAATAAAGTTATTTTCCCTCACAAATAGAATTATTGTTTTTATTTTTAAAATGTTATAGCTGTTATAACAGTATTCCAAATCAAAAACTAAAATTCATAGTTAATGCCTCATTCTCTTGCAGTCCCCAAGAATTGCTAGCTATCATTTACAGTATGTATAAAATGCATTCTTTTCCAGCCTCATTTTCATTACTCTCATAGATCTTAATGTAGTTAGTCCTAAATTGCTGAAAAAAAATTAGAACTAATCTTTTCCTACTCTACACTTTCTTTTCATTTAAATTTATTCAGTTCTCTGATGTCTGGTAAATAACTGGGGCATAGGTTTGTTAAAATACCTTTTTAAATGTGAAATGGCAGTGAAGAATTTCAAAGCATCACGTACATAAAAATGTTCCTAATATTAAAAAAAATATAATTAGACTTAATTTTTTTACTTCAGTTCAAACTTTCTTTTGCATATTTCTCACTCTTTCACAATATATTATTTGATAGTTTATATCCAACATTAATACACACACAAATACAGACACATGAACACATGGGCGTGCGCACACACACACACACGCACACACACACACACACAGCACTAGTAAATACATACAAGGATTACTTTTGAAAAAGCTTTTTAGATATTTCATGTACAGACAAATTTTGTAAACTGCAGAGTCACAGCCCTAATATATAGCAGATGCTACATAATATAGGTTGAACAATAATGTATATGTTTAATTTAGATTTTTAGATTACATGTGATTAGAAATCTAACATACTAGAAGTAATCAAAATATCTAAATTTTATATCAGATTTTATCAGTATGCATTAAAATCTAGATTTTCTTTTTTTGAAAGAACAGGTTCAGCTTTCTCTACAACTGGGTAGGTATTTTTTTCTTTGGGGCAGAATAATGTATTTCTGTCTTCTAGATTATTTTCCAATGTAAAATGGAAATCTGAATATGACATCATTAAACTATAGACCTTAAGGAGTGAATGTAATGAACGGATTTGATTATTTTTATCCTCAGAACCTAGGCTATAATCACAAATATCTACACCATCATGTTACTGATAAATGTGTTGTAGTGACCTTCTAAAGTTACTCATTCTATAAAATTCAATATTTTTTAAAATGAGGATCCCATTGATCTTTTATTCAAGAAATATGTGGTTGCCTACTTTTTGACAAGCTACATACTAGACTGAACACAGAGAAATACAGAAGACTTACCTTCAAGATGTTATTAGTCTAATAGGATAAAATAAATATAAACACAAATAATTGCATGTATGAGCTATAAGTCCTATTAACTAGATGCAATAGTAAAACAAACAGTGGATTGATCAATTCTGATAGTGTTAATGGAAAAAAGCTTCATAGAGAAAGAGATGCTTGCACTAGATATTGAGGGATTAGTAGTTATTGAGGTGGGAGAAAATGAATTATTTCAGGGAAAACAAGTGGGATCCAAAAAGCAAATCTGCCTAAATTAACATGGAGTTTGAGGAAATTCTAAATTTGTTATGGCTATGTGAAAAATTATATAGTACATGTTTGGCTAAGGAAGATATTGCAGAAATAAACCAAGGCGAAACAATGAGGTCTATTGTCATGAGACTGGACTTTTATGCTTTTTGGTAACTTTGAAAAACAGAGACATTAAGAAATTTTATTATGAGAATTTCAGGATAAGATTGGAAATTTAGATTTTTTTCCTGGCAAATTAGATAAAACATTATGAAAGTATGTTTGAATTTTTAAACATCTTGAAGGGAAGAGGAAGTAATACAGATGATAACTAGAGGGCCAAAATGAAAGAGAATGCAAAAGAGACACAAATGAACTGAAAATTCAGACCACTTGTGTTAACATGACTTAACCATTTATTCCAGAAAAGTCTTTGCCAGGAAATTAATGCTGTATACCAATAAATACCCTCAATTTTTACCTATTTAGATCAAAAAGTTCTTTCAAACAAATGTATTAGCAGTTTGTTCATTTGGATAAACAGATCCCCCATTAAAATAGCATCCTGCTCCCCTAAACAAATATCCTGCTTCTCAGATATCAATTTGCTTTCAAAGACTTCTCAAAATTCTTGCCACATTGAGTCCAACAATTCTAAAGTATTACATCATGAAATTTGTCCAATTCTAACAATTCACCATCTTGAAGAAACCACCTAACACCACTTAAACCAAGACTCCAGACTCTGTAAATACCTTTTTCTAACTTGCCTCTTATGAAAAAAAAAAAAAAAATGTTTGAGAATCTTTCAAAGTGGTGTTCTCTCTTGCTTAATAAAAATATTTTTTCTGGCCATCTTTGAGTGAGAATTGACAGAAGGACTTAACTGATTTCTTGTATGTTATGGGTAAAGGAAAATAATAAAGGCAGGGAGGATGTCTATGAATTAAAGGGAAAAAGAGAAAGAAAAAAATGACCAGTCTTCTAGCTTAGACAATGAATGAGTATTGGTGCTCTAAGGAAGATGGGGGAAAAAAAACTGCTAAAGAGCAATCTGAGGTTGATATATTGTGATGGTTAATTTTATATCTTAACTTTCATAGGCAACAGAACCCAGATATTTGATCAAATACCTGGGTATTGCTGTGAAGGTATTTTTTAGATGAGATTAACAATAAGTTAATTACTTTTTTAGATAAGATTAATCAGTAGAAATTTAGTAAAGCTGATTGCCCTCTATAATACATGTGAGCTTCATCAAATCAGTTAAAGGCCTTAATAGAAAACATACAGAGGTTTCCTAAGAAAGAAGGAATGCTGCTAGCTCCTAGCCAGCTATTTGTGACTCCTGCTGCAGCATCAATTTCTCGCTGGGTTTCCAGCCTGCCTGGAGATTTTGGACTTGTCAGGACAATTGTGCAAGCTACTTTCTTAAATTCTCTCTCTCTCTCTCTCTCTCTCTCTCTCTCTCTCTCTCTCTCTTTCTCTCTCTCTCTCTCTCTCTGCAAGATATAGATATAACTATAACTAGGTAGATATATAGATATATGTAAGAACACTTTTTATACACTGCATTTTTATTGTTTTTACATCTGGAAATTAAGTATTAAAAATAACAAACTAATTTTATATCATTCTACACAGGTCTTAAAATATAATGTTTTTTTATTAAACATAAATTGATAGACTTACATTTACAATAATCCAATAAAGACATTGCAAATGTGTAGGAAAAGTTCAATTGCTGTACCAGTTTCTGAATTATCTTATTTATATTATCCACTTTTGTTTTTGGAAATAATTTTAAGTGTTATTAATCCTTCTAGGGGCAAGAGGTTTAAAAATCCTCTCAAAGACTGCATGTATGACAAACACGAGCTTTGATTTTAGATTATAAAGAAGTTTTACAACTGTTTAAACATTTCATTTAAAACCATCTAGCAGTCTACATTTAGTTAGTATTTTCTCCTCTACAACAATAAATTCAAATGTCTGACTAAGATTAACTTACATTTTATGACATATCATTTACTCCTATTTAACATTTACTTTGCAAGACAGTTTGAATATTAACACTGTGCTTGTATATGTCCAATTATTTTATAACAGATCTACTATCTGTAGTGTCATATTAAATCTAAGAAGAAAGAAATACAAATGACTTAAGAGCATATTCATTAAATTTTATATTTTTTTCTATTTTAATAAAAAAATACATATGTTTATACTTTCTGAATAAAACTATATTTTAGTTATGCTTACATCAGTGAATAGACTATGTAGAAAAATGAATTTGAAGAAAATAAAAACTATCTACTTGTTTGTTTTAAAAATGGTGCTTTTATACATAAATCCATAAACTAGAGCTGTTTATAAAACCGCCTGGCCACCCTTGTTTTTTGTGGGGGGGGGAATAGATAGGCTTTAGGAATATTCTTTATTCCTTCTAAAATTTTCCATTATTGGCCTGCTAGCTTTTTTATTTTTTCTATTTCTTTATTTATATTAATTGCTTATTTTCAATTTACCTGCTTTCAAGTGTGTTTGATGCTACACATAATAAAATTACCAAACACATGATACCATAAAACCATACAGAGAACTTAGGATAATTAAAACTACTCAAATTGAGTACAAAGAAAATGGAGAGGCAAGGAAGAGAGGAACGAAAAAAAATTTCTAATATAGAAACAATGGTCAAAATAAGGATGGCGCTAGTCAAAGTTATGCAACAGTATGAGTTTTAAATTTATTTCTTAGCTCTCACACTGAGAGAAATTTATTTTTATATTTATTTACAGAAAGCGGACAAGTCATAATTTCTAGCTACCATTAGAGTAAGTAAAATATACAAATATGAAAGATCATGAAGGACAAAGAACGACACAAAATATCACAGATTGGAGGACACGGTGCCATGTGAAACAACTAGTAAAGGCCAATTAAAATTTGTAGTTTAGTCAACAGTACTGTATCAATGTTACTCTCTTCGTTTTAATTAATACAGAATGGCTATGTGAAATGTTAGCATAAGAAGATAGTAGATGAATAAATAGGGACTATCTGAACCATAAAATGAAACTTTATAAAATGTAAAGTAAAAAAAAAATTCTTAGTTAATAAACTAATTACTGATATGTTTATATTTTTTTAGTAATACACTAAAATAGCAAATGAAAATTACATTTTATTTCTACAACTGTGGCTATATGCTGTAATTCAATAATTCTAAAAATATTACCTTGATTGGACCCCAGGTGCTTCCACATACCTGGGAAAAGGCAATAACTTGGAATCATTAGAACTAACACATGCAAAAGAATAGAAAACAAAGAAAGCAAGTATTAACATTGTTGGCAAGAAGAAAAGGTGCCACATAGAAGCCTGAAATTATAAGAAGTTCCTAGTACAATAATAAAACGTTAGGTTGGAGATTAGAGGAGACATGGGTGATTGACTGTCCTGGAGAAGAGAATGACTGGGTTGTACCAGGGAGATCATTGGGACACACTCCAAAAATGTTTGAAAAGTAAGAAAAATGCCATGGATTAAATATCAAAATAAGAAAAAAAATAATGGAAGGAAGGAAGGAAGGAAGGAAGGAAGGAAGGAAGGAAGGAAGGAAGGAAGGAAGGAAGGAAGGAAGGAAGGAAGGAAGGAAGAAAAGGAAGGAAGAAAGGAAGAAAGGGCAATGACTATACTTTCAGGAATCTTTGTGTAGAAAATCCACAGAACCTGTACGTGTTTGACAACCTTCTGAAGAAAAGGTTCTGTGCCATGCTATTTACAAGTAGCTTTTAAGTTTTAGAGAAACTACTTCAAATTATAATCCATTTAATATAAAAAACAAGTAAAAAAAAGTTATATCTTTATTTCACATTCTGTGTTAGCAAGATAAATGCCAGACAGTAAAATGTTAAGTGTAAATATTAAGAAATTAAGGTATAAGAGGATAAAATTTAGATCAGAAATGCATGACTATGGATTGAGATACACTTTTTTTGAGTTAAAAATAATAAATGATGCTATAAGGAAAAGTATTGATGCAAATTCCTGAACTGTGTAATATCTATATCTATCATATCCCCTGCTGAATACTATGACTTTAAGTCTGAACTCCAGAGGTTATATGAGCTAAAGTATATGTAAATGGTGTTTCCTGAGGTATTCTAAACTGTGGCCATGAATATAAAACTAAGCATTAAGCATGGGTTATCTCTGTAAAAGAGAAAAAACTGACATTACTTTTGAAAGCACAGACATATATTTTATGTCTATGATAACCTTTAAGACATATAAGGCAATAATAACCTGTGACATAAAAGCTTTGTCATTTTATCATAAGTACAATCAATAACTAATTTAATTTTATTTTCTAAGCAATACCTTGGACTTGCTCTGCTTTAAAATAACTAAATTTTATGACTATATCATAGCTCTAGAAAATTTTGTAGGGTTTATGACACAGTGTAGTGAGAAAAACATAAAGACAATTTGAGTTATATTAAAACCAGTTCAGCGTGGTTGATGATACTATTTCAATCTGTTTGATTTATTTGTGGCTTATAGTTTAGCCTTTTTCAGGACAATGTACCACTGTAATATTCACTTATAGAATATTAGCGATTAATTAGTAGCAGTGATGCAGATTGATGGGATAGAAAATATCCAGCTAATGACAAATAAAACAGTGACCAATAAAGATGGTTAAATGTAATGAAGTTTTTTATTTTGAAAACTTGGGTTTTAGAAAATATTATAAAGGAGAATAACAGCTTTCTATAATTTTCAAGTTTTGGTTTTAAAAAAGCTTTTTAAAATGAAATTTAGTAGGATTGGCTATAATTTCATTGTCTTGGCCCCTAAAATTCAAATAATATATATTTTCTTTTAACAAGTATTCATTTAATTATTTTAGCTTAGGATATAATAAAAATTTAATATTGCTGACTTTCCTAACTTTAAATTTCATAAAATAGTTTAAGTATAATCTACCTTGAGTTATGAGTAAAATCATGTGAGGAGTGTAATGTGGTAAAAGAGAACAACAATAGGAGACAGTATAAAAATGTAATTTACTCAGTGTGTTTCCCTTTCTTATTTTACATGTAGTGTTCCCATTACATTTCTTTAAAAAAATGTTCTTCTGAGGTAGTTGTAGATTCATATGTAGTTGTAATAAATAATACAAAGAGATCCCATATACCCTGCATCCAATTTCTCCGATGATAATAATGTTTTGCAGAACAATATGAAAACGAAAAAATCAACATTGATAAAAATTATCAAACATTCAGATTTCATCAGTTTTTATATGCACTCATTCATATGTGAGTTATATGCATTTTATTCCATGTTGCTTCTTTTATCCACTGTCTCATTCAAGACACAGAACAGTCTCATCAAAAGGATCCTTTAAATTACTATTTTATGTGCACAATCACCTCCATCCCTGTAATTATGTCATTTCTAGAATGCTATATAAATGGAATTATATAGTATGTAACATATAGATATTGTTCTTTTCCACTGATCATAACTCACTTATGACCGACCCATCTAAGTTAAGTGTATTAGTAATCTATTTCTTTGCTGAGTAGAATTCATGATATAATTGTTGAGTAGAATTCATGATATAATTGTTGAGTAGAATTCATGATATAATGCACCATAGTTTGTTTAATCATTCATCTGCTGAAGGATATTATAGCTGTTTTCAGTTTGGGACTATTATGAATAAAGTTATGCATATTCATAAGTTGAATTTTTTAACATGTTATTATCTGAGATAAATGCCCAAGAGTTCAAATGCTATGTTTTGCCAAGTACATATTTACTTTAATGAGAAACTATTATATTCTTTCAGAGTAGCTGTACTCCCAACCAGCAGTGGATGAGGGATCTAAGTTTTCTATATCTATTGCTAATATTTGATACTATCATATTTTTTTAAAATTTTAACCATTCTGATATAGATGTGTAGTGATATGTTATTGTGATTAAGTTACATTTCTTTGAATAATGATGTTGAATATCTTGTCATGTACTTACTGTCATCATAGATCTTTTTCACTGAAATATCATCATGTCTTATGACCATTTTTTAATTGGATTGGTTGTTTTTTAGTTGTCAAATGTAAGTCACTTATATATACTATTTCTTTGTCAGATATATGATTTAAAAATATTTTCTCTCAATATGTACTTTGTCCTTTACTTCTTTTAACAGGATCTTTCATAGAGAAAGTTTTAAATTTTGATAAGATTCTATTTCAGTTTTGTCTTTTAGAGATTGTAGTTTGTTTTGTGTTATCTAGGAGCTCTTCTCTTGGCCTTAAATCCTGAAAGATTTTCTTCCATTTTTTTCTAAAACTTTTATAGTTTTATGATCTATTGTTAGTGGAGTTTTTTTTAATAATGTATAAGGTTTTCTTTTTTAAAAATGTGTAATTTTACTCTAATTCTTAAATTTTTATGCAGTATTTTTAAATTTGCAAAATAAAGGAATTTAAAAAATTTTGTTATGAATTTCCAGATTTATCATGTGATGGTCAGAAAATATGCAAATGTTATTTTACTTATGTACCTTAATTTTTATAATATAATATTTGGACTGGTTTTTGGAAAGATTGCTAGTTATTAGAATTAGAATAATTTTTTATTGTTTATATAAATTCTAGTTGTACACAATAAATTATTCTGAAATCAGTCTATTTCTCATTAGGACAAGAGGTTATAAAATGACAAAAATTTGCCTTCTATATATGTGCTTTTAAAAAACAAAGGGGGATTTTTTTATTCAGCAAGGACATCAGAAAGATCATGAGTAAATAAAAGAGAAAGAAACATTGTGCCAGAAGATACATGTTTTGTAAATTTAAGATTGTTTAACATTACTTTCAATTAAACTCCTTTACCTCCCGTCAATCTCCCTAAATAGTGTAAACTGAAAAGTCTATGTAACTAGAATAGAGATGAGGGAGAAGGGAGAAGTTCATTGGCTTCACTAATGGTTCTGATGCCTAACTAATATTAAACCTGCAGTGTCCACACCAACACCTGACATAACTCAGACTTAGTTAGCTTTTTACAAAACCTTTCCAATTTACTTATTATTTTATCTGCTTTAGTGATTTAATTTTAAGTGTAGGGCTAAATTTATTTAATTGTAGTCAAATGATATAAAACGTATCACATAAAGCAGTCTCCTATACCAACTTTCTACTCTCACAGAGTTCCATTTTTAATCATTTTTATTTTTTAGTTGTTAGCTCCATGTATTGAAATATTAGCTTACAATGCTACTTATATTTATTAAGTTTACTAAATATCTATTTTTTTATTACAAAAAGAAACTTTATCAAGTTTGTATCTAATTACCATTTTACTTGATGTTCTGTCACTTCATAATCACATTCTTGGAGTGTATATATGTATGTGTGTCTTTGTATGCATTCATTTTGCAAGAATCTCAATAGAATTTTTCAATCTAGTTGTCAATAATAAAAAATAATGTTGCTTGATAATATCCCTCTTTCTTTTTTTTTCTGTGATTTTTTTTTCCTCCCAATAATCCCAGAATTTGGACATTAAAATATCAGATCTGATCCTGATTTTTAATTTCTTAACGTATTTTTTCTTGTTTTTCTGTTCTAGTTTATGGTGTGGACAACTTTCTTTATTTTTCAACCCTTTGACTTATTTGTAAATTTTAACTATCTAATTAAAATTTAATTTGATGTTCTGTAATATTAATTATAAAATTAGTATGTGTGTTCAACTGCTCCTAGTATTGTTCCCCCAATATTTTTCCCTTTTTTGTTTTTTTCTTTTTTTTGGTTTATTGCTTGATTTGTCTGTCTTTGTGTGAGTAGCTCCCTTTGAATTGCTACTGATCTCTTCCTGTTCAAAGGTAAATAAAAGAATTGAAAAACATTTTTAGTAGATTCCCGTGTGGACATTTTCTGTCCCTGCTTTGCTTCTCTGGGAGGTGATCATACAATGGCTGACAAACTTAATGTTGGCTCTTAGACGGTTTTTCTCTTGGATCAGTTTTTCCAGAAGAGTTCATTTTCTAGCACAGGTAGTATGTAGACTTTCAAAAAAATCTCCATTTTCATATTGACAATTGACCTTGCCCTCTACTATATCTGTTATTCTAGTATTAGGAACCTGTTGACTTCAGTTTCTTCAGAAAATAAAATTTCCACTTTTGCAAGAATGTGCATACATGTTTATTTGATTTTTGTTGGGGATAGGATATTAGTACATGCCTGCTCTTTACAATGAATTGATTAATTCTATTTTTTCTAGACTCATCCTTCTCTTTTGTCATGTAAGGTAACTGATGTCTGAAGCTTTTCTGTCTTAGTCATTTGGATAATCTAATTTACTATCTGGGGTATTTGAATTTTTATTACCTAGAATTTAACCTGTTAGGTACCAAGTAAGTTGTAATTCATACATATGTCTTCAATCCAGCAAAATTTTCTAATTTTTTAGCTACTGCTGTCTATATTTCTGTTCTATTTATCTTCAAATTGTATTCTTTAAAGAGTTATTTAAATACCATTTAGTTTTAGGAGAAATTGAGATAATTTTGCATATTTAATCTACCATGTATAACATGAAAGTCCTAAAGCATATTTCAGTTTAATTTCTACTATTTTTATAGTCTCTATTATTGAAGACAATGCGTCTGTATATGTGAAGGAATCATATTTGTTCATATTTCTACTATGGAGATGATTATATTCGATTTTGCAGTATGCTGTCAAGTATAATTGTTCATAGTCTTTTCTCTATTGCAGGTCTTCTTTATACAAAACAATATTAAAGTTATTTTTGAATCTTTAATAGAGATTAACACAGTTGTAGCAAACATAGAAATGATAGGGGAAGTGCTATATGTTATAAAATACAAGACAAAACAAATTATATGATGATGTCTTTTATAAAAAAATATTGGAATTTTAAATTTCTTTAGAGTAGGGTGCCACTTTTTAATGTGTTTTTATTATATAACAAACCAGTTGCTTAAACAAACTTTCTTTTGTAATCACACACATCTTTGGCCCACCTGCTGATATAAGCTAGACTCAGTCAGGCAGCTTATTCTGGTACATTTCAGCATCTCGCATCCTTCTTTTAGGTTTATGGGTTAGACAGTTCATATACTTTTTGACAGAAGGATATGAAAAAAAGTTGCAGTTAGTGTCACTGTCTCATTCTCAATTTATAAATCTTTTCTTCATGCAATGTTATTTTATACATACGTATGTTTTCACATATCAGCACATATAATGACATAAATATATCCAACAGAATAAAATATTAGATGGTAAAAAAATACATGTACATATGGTAGGAATAATCAGTAGCATAAGGACTGTTCTTCAAGCCATTAATTTTTCCTCTTTCCAATTTTTTTATTATTGTAGCATTGTTATCTACCAAAGATAGGGTTCATGACATTTTGAGTTTTAGCTAATGCATTAACATTTATACTTGACCGATAATAAAATAAAATAATAATAAACTAGATGAGATGAGACGAGACTAGACTAGACTAGACTAGACTAGACTAGAATACCTTATATTGGTCTTTAGCCAGTAAATAAGTCTTCTATACTCAGAATTTGGTCAACTTACGACCTACAAAGAATATTATAAATAAAGGTATATATAATCACCCAGGAAAATCCATACTTTTTTTTTATTAAAAATGTTTAATCAGTGCCAGAGCAGAAAGTAAATTATGTTCTCTTGAATCATACAGAAGCATTTATTTTGGCCAGAATTAATTATTATGAGGGGTTTTTTTTTGTAGTTTTAATTAAAAATTAGATTGACTTTTTGAAATGTTTGTATTTTTTGAGCCATTTGGGTTGACTTTTAATTATAAAAATAATACATATTTATTATAGAAAATATGAAAAGCCTTGAAAATATTAAGAAATAAATAAAAATGCTCGTAATTAAACCACTTTGTTTATTTTCAAATGAACCAACATTTCATACAAATTAAATTAATTTGTTAGTCAAAGAAAGTGCAGCATAGAAAGATTCTTTTATTTATCAGGAGACAAGAGTCTTAAAACCTCTAAAAAAACATAAAAAATAAGCTTTATTGTTTTAAAATATAGACATAGACTCCATTCAATTTATGGGGCAGGTGAATGGTATTAGGGTCAGATCAAGACCTAAGGATTATAAAGTAAAGGCAATTTTAAACTTGTTTGATTGTTTCTAATCTCCCATTTACAGACGACTACATTTCTTAAAAGACTTTACTGCCTTTTATTATAGAAATGTTTTAACACAGATTTATTTTTAAGGCTTATAAGGATTTATAAACATTATATTTTAATTACTGTTGTAAGACTGATGTATTATGGTGCTCTTTTCCTCTGTTTTAGTTCAATAAATCTCCAAATTTATATCCCCCAGACTACTATTTTAATAGGCAAGCCATGCTTTTCTTTCTGACCTGTGTAAGAAAGAGGAACAAAGTCATTCAACACGTTAAATAATTAATGTTTTCTAATATTATATGCATATTATGAATTAAAAAAACTTTAAGATATTAATACTGATCACTTGTGAACAAAGAAGACATCATTTTAAAATTTTAATTTTAAAAATTTTAACATTTTTAACTATACTATTAAATATTTAGTAATTATTACTTCTACATTATTTCATACATACTCAATACGCTGACAATAAATTTACTTTTAAAAATATTTAATGAATTAAAATGCTAGTATATTCAATTACTGTACAAGAACAAAGCTGAATTTGCATTATCTTGATAATTTGAAGTTAAAACATGGAATGAAATTCACATATTGACTGTATGTTGTTTATAGAGGCATAATTTTCTTATGACTCTCCTTCAAGAACATTCAAACTATTCCCAATTCAATAAAACAATTGGAAGATAGTTTGGTTTGAATGAAATGCTTTGAGTATAACCCTATAATAAGCATATTATGAGACCTACCAGGTAACATTTTATCTTAATTCACTAGTCATGCATGCACCTGATTTTGTTCAATCAAAACATACTTATTAATTGCTTGCTATATGTCTCGCACATAATTAAAAATATTTGACTATAAAAAAATAGATTTTGGTGTTGAATAAAATCATCTAGATAAAAAAATAAAATGTTTTTGGTGTTGAATAAAATCAGCTACATAAAAGAAAATATTTTGAAAACTAAAATTAAGAGCTGTTTTAGTTGAATAGAAGAACAATTATTTGAGTTTGTGTATAAAAACTCATTTTTCTACATGTAAATACCAATCACAACAGTAAAATAGCTGATTTTATTTTCTTACCTGAATTCATTAGGGATATTGAGAGGATATGATTAGTATATAGGTAAATTCCATAAAGAATGGACCTTTGTTTTTTTAATTTTTAGAAAATGTCTTGCCTTTGCTTCCAAAAGGAATTGTTCAAAAATTATTTTGTAACTACCTTTAAGAAAAAAAAAAAATAAAGAAGAAAGTCATTTCAAAGGAAAAGAAAATTGACTAATATTTTAGAAAAGTTGTTTATTTGGGGGATCAAATTATTTTTGAAATCATGTACTTCATTAAACCTCAAAGAACATGTATTTAAGATGTTTCATACTTTTACTCACAATTTTTTTTTTTTAACTATTTTGACAGTCTTGAGAAGTTAGATACTATCAGGCCTATAGCTTTAGATGGAATTCCTTAATTTATTTAAGTCTCTTGAAAAGTCTTTTGTAAACTATAATCCAAGTATAGTTAACAAAACAATCTAAATCTTAAATGATATAATGGCATGTAACTTTAAGTAGTGATAAACAACCCTCCAGTACATTACTATGTATGACATTCAGGTTTGAGCTACTACAAAGGCCTCCAAAGAGAAAGAAGCATAAATCAGTTCAAGCTGTGGAAACAATAGTTTTCCAAATATTGTACTCTAGTGTCGACATAGTGCCACAACACGAAAACATAACAGAGCCTGAATCAGACCACACTCAGGATTTCAAAGGAAAATATACACTGTTACACAGCACTGATGCCATCTCTCTCCTGAAATACACACATCTGTCACTGTTCTGAAACGAATCTGTTATGGCTCAAATAGCAAGCAGTGATGGTGTTGCCATTAACTTTTTGAATTTGGTAATATGTGTACTAAGTAGAGAATTCAGAGGGATTTCTGAAATACCATTTGTTGAGATTTGCTTCCTATTAATGTCTTGCTATTTTCTGGTATTTACACAGGGCTAGTTTAAAGAAAATATTGGACTTACATTTTCTTTTAATAATCTTCAGTGGCAACAAAACCTACAATACATAAAAAAAGATTTTTTTTTAATATAAGGTAATTTATAGTAGTTAACTTATATATCTCATCCAGGATACCTGAAGAATGCTCTATCTGCAGTAAATTCACTGCTGCCCTAAATGCCCCCACCACAAAATAAAAACAAATCAATTTTATCCTTATCCTCTGCCACTCTTACCACCTTACTGATCATGAGGTACAATTATTGTCTAATATATATGGCTTAGGAGAGTTTATAGATTTTAGTGATGGTAGTTTTTTAAGTTTTTACAAATCAATTAAATATTCTCACCAAGAAAATAATGCAGAGCCTTTCAGAGGCTACAGCTCAATAAGATGATAAAGTTGGGCGCCAATCCTTGAAAAAGCAATGTAGTTGGGAGAAAGATGATAGATTTAAATTCTGGTGGTAAAAAAGCATTATGAACGTATATACAGAGTTATTTTCTATTTTTTTCATTTTAATTACATGTATGTGACAGAAATTTGATTTTAAATATACTTCTTATAATTCTTTATTTAAATCGACTTCAGATATATACTACAAAGTGCCCATTTGAGGGGCAAAGACCAAGGAAAATGTGGCTCAGGCTCAGTTTCCTTCAGTGAAAAGTGGTACAACTTAAAGAGGAATACGAATATAAAAGTTCTGAACTTTAAAAAAAATACATAAATAAATAAATAATTCCAGCTATTAGTAATAACTGACATTAATTGCACATTTAATATGTGCCAGGTATTATGTATTATGTTAAGGTTTTATATATATATTAACCTTTGAAGAAGCTCTAGGAAGTAGATAGCATGAAACATCCATTCTTTTAGATGAGAAAAATCAAAGCATGAAAAGTTTGCCCAAGGTACCCATTTATAGAGTTGTAGTTAGGACACAGACAATTGCTTACAAAACAGTAAAGCAGTTGCTTTTTAAACCTCCAGTCATGTAGTGAACAGTGCAGAAGCACTCATAATTGGCTTAAATTATTTTTAAGTTTAATGTGATCAACAATTATTAGCTCTTAATAACTTTTATACTTCCATATTATCTAGGCTGCAAGTGACTAAAATCTCTGAGAGCATATACTTCAGGGTAGACATCAGAGAAGAGATTTTATATCAATTTTCAAAACTTGTCCTGAAAAGAGAACAAGACTTTTACAGAAACCCTGGCCCAGCATAGATCTGGAAATTGGCAGTGCAAACTTTTGCCTTCATAGAGCATAACAAGAGCACATATGATGTAGTCAAGGAGCAATCCAAAGGAACAGCAGTGCAATTGACAGCAAGTGTTATAGAAAAAGAAATAAAGAGAAAATGACTGTGAATACAAAGCAGACAAATTGGAAACAAAATTCATGTCAAATTTTTTTGTTTGTTTTTAGTTTGTTCCTTTTTTTTTTTTTTTTGAAAGTATTTACTGAGCACATACCATGTGCCAGACAACATTCTAGATGCTAAGGATGAAGCAAAGAATAGAACTAAAGTTTTCTGCCTTCATGGAGCTCACATCCTTGGGGGAAAAATAACCATAACAGAAACATAAATAGATAAAATGCCAAATGTTAATAAGTGCTATGAAACAAAGTAAACCATTGTTTCATAGCACTTATGGAACAATGAAAGAATACTGAGGGAGGGAACATTGACTATTGTTCTGTAACTTGTTGAGAGAAAGACTCACTGATGAAATGAATATTGAGGAGAAATCTAAAGGGAGTGAAAGAGTAAATCACTTGAATAATTTGGGGATAGAGCATGGAAACAGCAAGTGCAAAGGCCCTGAAGGAGGAATATGCCTTGAGTGTACAAAATGCAAGGAGGCAAATGTAGCTGAGTTAAATGACGAGGGAAAAAGTAGGAAAAAGGTTAAGTCTGATAGTGTCAGTGGAAGACAGTGAGCAAAAACACCACCACACATATTTCAATTTTTTTGGTATTATTAGGCCTTGGTTCCAAATATCACCTGAGAACAAGGTAAAAGCATGGGAAGGCAAGACAATATTGATTGACTGACCAGTTACTGATAAATGTTGAATTTCCAAAAGAAAGTGACTCTAATCTAGAACTGCATAGATTATAATTATCCAGCAAAATTTAGACCATACAATAAACAAAATAAATTATAAAGAAATACTGAAAACTTTGCAGGTACAATTTTTAAAATATATCCAAGTTATACAGTGTGAAACTGTTGTGAGTCACCAAACAATAAAAAATAAATTAACTTATACTTTTATGGGGGGAAAAAAAACTTCTTAAATAACATTTCACAGGCAATATTTGAAATCTAACTTTATTTATTTTAAATTAGCATAAGTATAGATGAAAGGTTTTGCATCTTCATAGGTATTTTGGGGCAGCTCAAGAAAAAAAAAAGTGGCCAAAAGACAAACTTCAAGACAAGACTGTTAAATGAGGAAGACAAGAAACATGCTTTTTTTTTTTTTCCTTTTAAACCATTGAAAAACTTTGGCATAAAATTGTGTGGTGGAAAATATCTTGTGACTTGCCGGAGCCCGCCGGCTAAGATCGAACAGTTCCTGAGAACGGGTGTGAGGATTGAGAAAAGAAAGAGAGAGAGAGAGAGAGAGAGAGAGAGAGAGAGAGAGAGAGAGAGAGAGAGAGAGAGAGAGAGAGAGAGACAAAAAATAGAGTCGGGAGGGCTAACAGTAAATACTGCGCTTGAGTTTATTAAGCACAACATATTTATACCCTTGGAAATGCATGAGAAACAAAACCTACAGATATGCTAACAATTGCGGACATTTACATAAGTTCTCTCAAAACATCCTTGTTCCTATTTTCCATTAAGCCAAACTTCCTCTTTCTGCATAGAGCCAGCCTGCTCTGCAAACTTCTAGCCTGCAGGCAACTTTAACCCTGTCTGTAGGGCATTCAGCAAGAACGGCTCCCAACAGAGACTGATAAAGAATATTTTAAAAGATAATATTTGTTTAAGGGGACAATATTTAAATAGCAGAATTTTATGAGCATTTCAAACAAATAATTTTACATAGTTAACCAAATAAATTTTTGCAAGTGTTGATTTGCATTCTGTAAATAGGAAAAAGATTCTCTAGTTTAATTTCACAATTATTTTAAGTGATGGTTTTATTTTATAAGAATGACTAAGTCTGATTTTCTTAGATTTTTGCTGAGTAACAGAAGGCGCAGTTTTAATATATACCAGGGAATGCCCAATTTCTCATTAAATAAATAGAAGAATAGCAGATATAAATTTATAATTTTTAAAGAAATAAACCAATAGTAATTGTACTTGTCACTGTGCTTTGGAACTTAAAATATGTATTTATGCATACTAATCATTTTGCTCAGTTGTTTAGAGAATGCTATCAGAAAAGTTAAATCCATTGGTTAATCTCACATGAAATTTACTTTCCCTTGTCACTTTTTGAATTCATATAATACCATAGGTTTTATTTGGTCATGAGTAGGCAAGATTTATCCATCTTCACTTAAACACATTAGATGAAGTTGGTTCACCCTCAGCAATCTGAAATGGAGGTAACTAATAGGGACATGTGGTAAGGGATGATAATTCTTAATACATCCTTTTAAGGTAAGCTTGATAGTGCTGGATTCAGTCAAAAGTCAACAAGGAAGTTTGATCAGAAAAAAGATATCTGCTATTATTTGACATTTATCCTGGGCTGTTGTGACTTTGGGGATATTTTCATTAAACTATATACACATAATATCATTAAACTATGATATAGAGGACAATCTGCATTTTCAAAGAGAAGTGTCATTCATTTTACAAATTGAAAATATTAAATGATAATCTGTGAAGATGAAAGTCACAAAAATTACATAAAGATCATTTGAATTTAAATAACCAATGTTTGACATTCAATTTAATTGAATATTACTTATGTGGAGTGCTATTGCCTTAAATTGTATGTGATAAAAGGCCATTTTAGTACTTCAAAATATATCAAATAATCACTGAATATTTAGTATATTCAAACTGTGGTGTTGTATATAATTAACTTAAATCTCATAATAACTATATAATATAACAACTATTATTGTACTAGTTTAAAAACTAAGGCATAGATTAGAGAAGTTAATCAACAAGCTTCCACAGTTGAACTTTAATTCAGGAAACAAAACTCATTTTATGTTTTTCCATAACAAAATCTACTTAGTGTGCATCAGAGCTTGATTTAGTAATCTATGGACAGACACTGCCATACCCAGATAATTGTAATGTTACACATTTTTATGAGTTGTGATTAGAGGGATATTCTTTGTTTACATCAAGTATATCTAGGGAAATGGGGTAACATCTTCAATCTAAAAAAAATAAAAATAATTTTTTTTGTGCTGTGATTTTGGAAAGTCTCTCTATATATTATATCTGTAGAATTCAGAACACATCTTGATAGGGAAAAAGTTGGAGGGAGGAAAAGAGAGTACTAGAACATTTCTATTTTTTCATTACCCATCATACATAGCAGTTTGAATAGAGCAGAACAATTAGAAGAAAGTGTTTAAGGACAACTCCAGTCTACTGACAGAATATTTCTTTTATTCTAACTCATGAAATGACACTGTGGCTTGATCATGGAAATATTTTCAACTTGTGGGAAGAAAATGATGAATGGGATTTAATTGCCTATTCACTTTTTTGTGCCACAGTAACTGGAGGGTTTGATTTAGACAGATTTTCATTAAATAGACATCAGGAATTCTTAATTGGGTGAAATAAAATTTATCTCTTTCTCAAAAATTATGAAATCATTGTAAGAGAGGATGTTTTTATATAGAAAATTTAAATAATATATTGTAAAAAAAGCTTTCTTTTTTTCACAGAGAAAAAGTGAAAAAAGAATGAGGCTGATTTTTATGTAGACAAGACAAATGACAATTTTTTGGCATATATTTTAGTAGTTAACATTTGATGTAAATTAATTTAATTTATTACACATACTATTGTATTCCAGGAGTATAAAATTATGGCTTTATTTCATTTTCACATTTAATGTGAATCAACACTGAGTATGATTTTTGATCACAAATTAAACTTTATGCAACAACATTACCATTCATCAATCAGTAATTTTCCACATTTTATTATCTATTTTCTCACTTTACTAAGCATACTCTCTCTTCCTTTCAATTTTATAAAAATTTATAATATCTTAGAATATATATATATATGTTTCAATTGTTATTTAGATACAGAATGTTGTGTACAACATAATAGAGAATTGAAAAGAAAGCAAATAATTGGATCAATAAATATTTTATAAATTTATATTGTATTCATGTTATCTGTATTTATCTTCATTTAACTAGGCTATGTATAATTACTATATTTATTAAATATAAACATTAATTTAGTGATTATAAAAATTATCTTATAAATATATCTTTCTATAAATTTATACAAAATTAACAGTCTTTTTATATAGATTCAATAATAATTATAACAATTTCTAACTTTTTGTTAATTCTTGCAGTTAACTCTATTATTAACTTCTAAAATGGCCAGGATATGTCTTATTGTCACATTGTAAAAATGATTTTCAATCATGTTTATCTATAAAAGTTTTTGTTAAATTATTATTTCTCCTACATATATTTGACTGCCAAGGCTGAAGAATTCTACTTCTGTAGAGTTCCTTAAAGTTATTTTTTTCTTTTCCCAGTAAGTAAGTTAATAAACTTAAGTTTATTAAGTAATAAACTTAATACTATAAGTTTATTACTGTTAGCTTAATAATTCTCATGCTCAGCTTTGATTATATCTACCTAAACCAAACAAAAATTATCAATCTTTACTCACATTAAGTTCTATATTCTGGAATTCAAAGCTTTCTATAACACGTAATACTTTTCAGGCCTTTTTTCCCAGAGTTATGCTAATCACATTTTTGGCTTGGCCAAACTCTTGGTTTCCTTATTACACCCACAATTTCCTGCCTATTTTTACTCATTCCTTAGATTTCATAACAACACAGTATGATTCATTAACTGCTTGACATTATGAAGTTTGCAAACTGCTTCTACAAATACTTAAGTCATTTAATCCTAAAAATAAAAAACAAAACACCCTTTAGGGGTCTATCTTCATTTTATTGATAAAGCATAAGGGACTCTGTAAATGTGACTCATATATCAAACTACAGAGCCATGTTTTACATCCACGTCTTTGCTATTAAAGATTATTTCATTTACCACAGCTTTTTTTCAATTTTCTGAATATGATGGAATCTTAGATCAAGGGAACATCTTAACAGTCACCTACTCTATTTTATTTTATAGACATGAAATTAAATAGTTTTTCCACCTGGGTTTGAAAAACCTGAGCTCTGTGTGCAACCCTTCACGGAATCAAAGATGACTAAGATGTAGTCAATGGTAGATGCTAGGCCCAGGGCACCTTCACAAAGGGGTGAAGAAAGGTACATAAAAAAGCAGTCACTTCAAAATAGAGCTCTGGTGGTCTTTTTTCAAATGTAACCTCATAGCATTACATGGGCACATTTTTTCTAAAATTATTAGTTTCTGTTTAGTATTAGATATTTATAAAAACATTCTATGGCTTTTTATTACTCCAAATTTTCCAACACAATCTTAAATAATGACTACATTTAGTAGTTTTCAATGACTATTTGTTTTAATTAATCAAATGGTAACTTAATATAGAATTAGCAGTGAAATTAATTACTTTACTTTGTTTAATGTTCATTTTATATTCCAATTACTGAGCTAAATATTTAACTCATATCACATTTTAAGCTCGGAATAAGTGTGTGAGACAAATAGTATTTCCATGACATTATCCAGATAATAATGCATACTAAGATTTTAATAGTTACTTGAAGATTTAAAAACATCAAGAGTAAGGATTATTCTCTGATTGGATCATGAAGATTATTTGTAATGGGGAAAGAGAAAAATACAATAAATTAGACTTACAGAAACAAGAGAATTCGATGTTTGATTTTCTTCTGACATTGAAATATAAGGAACTGAAATTTAATATAGATTTTATTAGCAGCAATAAAAGAAAGTTGAATATGTTATTTTATTTACTCCCTAGTTCTTGGTAGTTCATGTTAAGCCATTTGGATATGAATCCAGATGGAGCCTACTTGTGAGTATTTTACAGTTTGGAAATTCAGGAGCTGGGATATAAATCAGAACTTATTGGTAGTGAATATAATTTTCAGAAGAAAGAGGAAGAAATAATCATTTTTAAAACTTTTTGTTAAAAGAAATTAAGAAGTACAAATAAAGGGCAAGGATTAAAAAGTATCAACTGGTAGTTACAAAATGGTCATGTAAAGTATAAGATTAAGAATATAGACAATAATATAATACTAACTATGTATGGTGCCAGGTAGGTACTAGATTTATTGGACTGATCATTTCCAAAGTTATATAAATGTGCACTCATGATGTTGTTCACCTAAAACTAATATAATATAGTATTCTAACTATAATTTAAAAATTAAAAAAATTATTATTAAAACAAAAAGAGAAAGTTAGTTATTAAATCAGACAGTAATTTATATATAATATAACAATAATTAATAATAATAATAATAAACCTGTGGAAGGTGCCATTCTTATCCCAGGAGAATAAGAAGCATTCTTACCAGGGATGGAAAGTTAAAATCAAGAGAATTTTGGACAAATAGAGCCTGTTAAAATAATTTTTATCCTCCTTTAGATTTCCTATATATTTTAGTTACTTTTCTGCAATCGCCTCTATTTGTTCAATCTATTATAAAAACATTTAGGGTTTGCCACTTCTTTGGTTCTTTATTTTCTTAAGAGGGCTTTTATGTAACTTAAAACTTAAATTTATATGCTTTTTGTTAATCTATTTTTTTTTACAGAGCTAGTGTTGAACCTTAAGAAAGATAAAGAATTTTTCTCCTCTTCAATGATATATCCAGAATAATGAGTTTTCAATTATCAGGTGACACTATGGATAGCTGATATTGAGTGGTTTACAAAGACCCCACCCAAGTTCGTCTGCCATCAAACTGCTAGAAGCAGGAGATGAGGTCTTAATGTAAGAAATCATACTTTAGTACCTATCTCCCATTCAATGCAATGATACATGTGGGAGAACTCTTACTGAACCTACTCACAGATGTTACACAAGGGGGCACTGAAAAAGCAATGACAAACAAAAGAGGACTTCAGTAGTACCAGTTTATTAAGGATGTGTGCTCACTTTCCCCTTCTTCCCTCCTTTCAAGCTACAAAAAAGAGAGAAGGGAAAGGGATCAAGATGAGTGAGGATAAAAAAAAGAGTGGAGAGATTTCATTCTCTCTCAATCCAAGAACCTCATAAAAAAGTCTAGGCCAGTACAGAAGTTGGGATAAGGAAGAATTTTGGAGATAAATAGATAATCAAAATCTTGATCAGATTGAGCTGGGGTGGACTTTTAAAATTACTAACCACAAAAAAGAAAAAAAAAAAAAAGAAAGGAAAAGAAAATCACCAACCAGGACTTGAAGACAATGAGATATTTCAAAGTTATCATTAAGAAATAGAATATAATTTAGCAGAAACCAGTAATTAAAGAAACATAAAACCATATTTTGTGGTTGTATGCTACCAAGAGTAGAATTTTTAAAACCATTGGCATTTTGTTTATTTTGTTCATATTTTTATATACCTGCACTTCATTCCATAAAGAGTATTGAGAATATTTTCATTAAATAATTAAATTTAAGAGGCATAGTGATGAAGAAGAAGTAAAGTAGAGCAATAGGGTAGAAATAGAAAGAAAAGAGGGTATGCCAAATACACATGATGAAATATTCTATTACTTGTTAGAGGTGATTCAGGTAGATATTCAATTTAGAGTATCTTAACAGCCAATGCAAAAAGATAAACATATGCGGTTTCAGTACTCAGAGTGAAGGTGAATGAAAGCTAACCAGTTGCTTTTGAGAATCATGCTTGGTCAGAAAATAGATATTTATTAATCAGCTGTTGCATACCAGATAATGAAAATTTTATAATCAGACAATGTCCTTATCTTTATGAAACTCAAATGTAGTGGAAAAAGTCATTTAACAAATATTTGCAAGCATAAATGAGAAGCACAGCATATAAAGAATGAGTTTTTTTATACATTATACTGGATTGGTATTCCTCTGACAGGAGATACTCGATGGAGTGTGTATAGATTTCTGAGTGGGAGTGTGTACAGACTTCCATATACATAATGTATTCTTAAACAATATTTCATAGTACTTTAGCCTCACTCAAAAATTGGAAATTCTATGGGGTCAGAGAATATTTTGTTTTTATTCCTTGCTACATGAACCAGAATCCAGTTGAATTACATTGAGATATATCAGTAATTTTAGTTATAGTTGTTGGAGCTTTATCATAAATGAAATTTTACTTTTTCTCTTAACTTAGTCACTTTCTTATATAACTCATTGCTCAGTTTTCAAGAAAATTATAGAAACTGCTAACAGAAGTGGAAAATAGTTTCAGAAATAAAGATTTTTTAGGGGTTATCCAATATAAACAAATAGTAGTAATGTGGTTAACAGTGAGAACTCTACTCATGTGCTGACTAGAGATTTTAGTCCTATTTATATCGTCAGCTTAAAGAAATTCTGAGATTTTACAGCACATTTCAGCCCATTTTTACCTTTTAGCCCATTTCAGGAATAAAACAAATTTTTTCAAGTAGAAATATTATGAAGCGACATTCCAGTTTTAAGTTTCAAAAAGTGAATAAAAAAATGTAGAGACCATTTGTGGATCTAAATTAAAACATAAACTCAAAGGTAAATGATAACTAAGAATTGAAGAATAGACATGGTAATTCTTAAGCTCACAGGAAACAGTTAATAAGCTAGACTTTGGGTTATGTATTAATTCGAGTATACAGTAAGCTTAACAAGAGAGGAGAAAGAGATACAAAATATTGTGGACAAAACAATATGACAATTTCATTCCAATGGTCCTGATTGATAAGGTCCACGATTGGTTGGGCAGTTTTGCCAGCTTCAATACTTGATTTTCAACTTTGAGTCAAAAGAATCTTGATAGTGGGAAGGGAGATAGCAATCATTATTGAAGCTCAACATATGTAAGATTGACCAGAATTTAGTCTCAAGGCTATATGTAGCTACAAAAGTCTGAAGATATATAATGAATAGATAAGCTCCATGTCTATGGAATAGGGGAGACCAGGTATTGGTGAGATCTAGTAGTTGGCCACAAGACAGTATAACTCAACTAAAATTTCCTAACAAATACATTTAGTTGTAAGAGTTATAGATCTGTCTTTTATAATATTTTTAAGTTTTATCCTTAAAACATAATTAGAGGAAATTAAAAAATAATATTAATCATAGTTTCATCCTTCGAACAAGATATTTTTAAATTTCGTTATTTATTTCAAAGTGAATAAAACATTTTATAATTTCCAATGTTTTAAACATCGTAAATATTTATAAAAGTAAAATAGTTTCTGGCCACTTTTTATTGCAGTTATTCATCATTATGATATATTAAATTCTATGAGCTATCTATAAACATATATGTGTATAAAATGTCAGAATGTCTCCTACAATCATTGAGAATTTTAGCACTTGACTCATATTCTTCTTTATCATGAACTCTTGCAGTGATTCTGGATAAATACAAATTCTTCTCTCATCTTATCTTTACTATTCTTAGAAAATATATTTGAAATTTGAAATCAATGTGACCTTTGGTAGATTATAAATGTTTATCCAGAAATGTATGACTTAGTGAGGAAAGGACTAGGAGGCTGTTTCAAATAAGAGTGTGTAGAATATTTTTTACTATATTGGTGCATCGCCTAAAATTCAGAATCTAGCCCTTCGGTTAGGTTGACTCATCCCTCAAGGACAATTCATATTAATCAAGTCAACAAGATACAGTAATACATGCTTTAAAGAAAAAACATATTTTACAGATATTTATTGAGTATCAATGTTTTGCACAAAATATAGTGCTAATAAGGCAGAATTAGACAAAACACTTTAGAAGGTATAATGCACACAAAAGAGAGATGGGCTTCTCTAAATAAGTAACACAAGGCAATGTCAGAGACAGGAGTAAAATACTGTTGTCTTTGAATATGAAGCCTTTCAACTAAAAATTTTTCATATCATCAAGATGTTTAATAAATAATTTAACCCCCGCATCTACTATATGTTCCAGTTTCTAAATACATAGGTAATACTAGTTACAATTAAATATGAGGATATTGGGAATGCTATTATCCTAGACATTTATATTCTAGCACATCCTAGCACATTAGCACATTTATTGATTATACAGCTGTTCCCCACTTATATGCCATGTGACTGCTCAAATATGTATGTATGTACATACACACACGTGTGTGTGTGTGTGTGTGTATACATACATATATATATATATATATATATATATATATTTTATTTTTATTTTTATTGTAGGTCTACTTTTAAAAACTCTGGTTTTGGTATACAGTAGTAAATGTATGTATTTTTGCTTTAGCACTAACTATGCTATTTTTACTATGACGGTTTTATAATAGTTCTTTGTATCTTGTAAGTTAAGTCATTTATATAGAATATGATTCTCCTATGAGTAAAATAAACACTTCCAAAATAAATAAAGTATAAATAAAGTATAGATTTATTTCTCTTTCACATAAATGTGTAGTTAATGTGCCTAGACTTATATATCAGCTTTGTGAGCATGAGGACCTTACTACTTTGTTCTTCTACCCTACTCAATACCTCATTTCTGCTTCACGGTCCAATTCCAGCTACTAATTCCAAATTCTCCTATAGAGCAAAGAAAAAAAAAAAAGAGAGAAAAGCAATACACCGTGTCTTTAAGGACAATTGAGGTAACACATCTCACTATCACTTATGTGATGTGTCCCATTTAACAGACCTTAACCATTTGTATTTACAAGGGAGCCCAGAAAAAATATTTTCTCATTTTCAGAGGTATTTCTGCTTGGCTGAAGAAAAATGTTAGACTACATTGTCAGAGTCGATTACAATTTTCTGGAACAGCTCACAATTTAATTTTCTTCAGTAATGTGAAGTTTCTTTCTGACAAACTCCTTCAGGTACACTTTAGAATAATCTCAAAAAAATTTTTTTAAGAAAAACCTATAGAAAAACCTATTATAATATTTTTGGGAGAATTTAGGTCTTTAAATTTCTGCATTAACATTGTTCACTTAAGAAACATCAAGAAATACAGAAAACTTTGAGAAAGTTGATGAAAAAATATAAAATTTTAAAAATTAATAGCATTCTTATATATTCCTATAAAACAAAATGAATTAAAGGAATACACAGAAATGCTTACGTCATTTAAAGGAATGAAAGAAAATGTCATAATGAAAAATTAATGATTTTTAAATACTGTGATTATTTACCTACATGACAAAATTCCCCCTTAAACTTAGACTATTGTCTAGAATACTTTTCAAGTCTTAGCATAAAATTATTATTTACTAAATCTAATTTAATAAATTTAATTATTCTTAAAATAACAACCCAAATATATTTAAATGTCTATATATAATACAGAAGAAATTCCCTGGGAAATATTTGAAATAGTGACAAAATAATAATAATTGTAAGTCTATCTGGGTGAAAAGTAAAATAAATGTGAGCACACACACATGTAACTTTGTATAAAGAAAAATTATCATGTACTTATGCTCTTAGATATTTAAGCTTCCTACAAAACAATATTAGTTTAAAAATATCAAATGAATAATAATTGATATATCAAATATATTTACAGGCTCTCCAAAATACATTACTATATATAAAGGGGAAATAAAAAATAAGAACTTTAAAAAATAGGTAAATATATAGAGGAAATAAACAATTTTTAAGATGCCATGATATGCAGGATATACCTGTAGCAGAGGTTAGCATTCCACCAATTAACCTGCCAGCCAAGCAATTAATCAAAGAAATATTTACTGGAGTAGTAGACATAGATGCTGGTTCTTATACAATTCCAGAGGTTTTACAAAGGCTGCTAAAGTTATCTTGTATTACTGGCTGTCAGAGAAAGCATTATAGATTAAGGATGACGGAGGCCAGATTCATAACCACGAGAAATGGGAATTATTGCCTAGTTAGTAGTTACATTCTATTAATGTAAACTGTAATTTTATAGGTAAAATGTTGACTGAAAAATATATACATATAAATGAACTATGCGTACACGATTAGAAATAAGTGATTTAATGTGCAGTGATTTCATTTACTACTAGAGTAAAAATTATGATTGGATCATAAGTTTTTAAACATGTTACCTTAGTATTTTGCTAAATGATTGTTGGTATGCAAAACTGAAAACGACTTTGTTTTAATTTTATTATACAGAAAATCAATAGAATAAATGACCTGTCCATAATGTCTTAAGTAAAGTTAAGGAAAATCAAAGGAGGTTAGATAGTAAAACAAAAAACAAAAAAATCATAGTTAATTCCAGTAAAATTAATGTAAAAATTAGCCAGAAAAATAATGACAAAGTAAGGTGAAAAAAAATTTACAAATGAATAATAAAGGATACAGTATATAAAAATATATAGAATGCTGCTTCAGCAGTACTTATAATTTTGTAATATTTTTCTTATATAAAAATTAAACATTTAAAATTAATGAACTAAGTTTATAATTAAAAAAAATTAAGGCCCAATTAACACAAAGTAAGTAGAAGAAACAGTGAAAATATGAAATGGAAAACAGACAAAACATAGTGTAAATTAAGAAAATGGAGAAACTGATTTAGTGGACACATCTCTGGCTAGAGAGAAAATATAAATTACTGTTTTCATGAATAAAATCAATCCTTCAGTTACTAGAAAGATGATATAGAATACTTTGAAGAAAGTTATGACAATAAATTTAACAACTTTACGTAAAATAAACATATTTCTTAAAAAAATTCCCAAGAATATGTAGAATATCTGAAAGTTCTAAATTTACTAAATTTTTTTAGTAATATTTAATTTATTTAGTAATATATAAATATATAATAAATAAATTTCCATAAAGAAAATTCTAGAACAATATATTGCATAATGGTGACTCACACATTAACATGGGTGAAACATAATAAAATTATGAAAAATGACAGAATCCAGTCACAAAAAGTACATAGGCAGTACATATGACATTTTTGAAACAGATAAAAGTGATCTACAGCATTATAAGTCATATTGGTTTATACCTGGGGTGATAGGCAAGGGGTTATGGAGCTGCAGAGACTCAAGGGAAATTTTAGGGTTTCCTATATCGTGATTGATGTAGTGATCCCATAAGTATAAACAGTTGTCAAAATGTTTCAGAAAATACACTTAAGAATAAATACATTTTATTGTGTATAAAGAGTATTCAATAAAACTGATTTTAGAAAGAAAATATGGAAAATCTATAAAGACAAAATTGTGAAATATATTGAAAATCTGAACAATTACTTAAGTGCAGAAAGATACTCTGCCTGTGGCCCAAGAATTAATTATTTATAATTGATTTTCTCAACTAACATATATAATGTAATTTCAATTAAAATAATAGTAAGGCTTTTTTTTTTCTCAAAATCCCATATTTTTCTTTTCTAAATTGAAATATAATTGGCAAATAATATTGCATAAGTTTAATGTGTGCAATATGTTGATTTGATGCATTTACATATTGCCATATGATTACTACAGTAGTGTTAACTAACATCCTTATCATGTCACATATTTATCAGTTGTTCCTGTTGAGAACATATAATTTTTAAAGTTAATTTGGAAGAAAATAACATATGAAAATAAAATATTTTGAAACAAAATAACAATAGAAAATGACTCAAGATTTATTAAAATGTTCTGTTAAAAAATAATGTTAAATTAAAATATTAGAAAAGAAATGTACATAAACAACTTATAATTTAATACATTATAACAAATTATACAACAGTTGGTAAGTTTTGGTAAACTGTTTTACATCTTCCATTATATCTTATAAAATATTAGAAATGAAATTTAATTAATTAAATTCAAGTTTTAAAATTTCTTTTAAATATAAATTAGATACAATGATATGATTATTTCTACTCATGGTAAATATTTCTAGATATTTAAATAATATAAAAAGGTAGGTGAAAAATATTGAATAAATATAACAAATGAAATACTGCTATCTATAAAATAAAGTTCTTGCATATTAAAAAAGTGATAAAACAAGAATTCATGGAAGATATGAATATTTTACAGAAATTTTATTTAACATTAATTCTAAGAAGATGAATATCACTAGTGTTATAGTAAATGTCAATAACAGGTAACGTGTTCTTTTACTCATGCAAAAAATGAGAATATATAATAAATATTTTTCAGTGTATTTTAAAATGGGCACTCTCTACACACTATAAAAATATATATTGGTAAAACTATAGAAAATCCTTACTCAAAGTCTCAAGACAAAGTATTCAAATCTTTTTCTAGTAATCTGAGAAGTTTTACAAAGGCAGTAATCAGAATTACAGTCGAATTTTATGCATAAAGATGTTAATCACATAATTGTTTAGATATAACATTAAATACAATATTATATATTAAACAGTCATTTACACATATATTATTTATATAATGATAATCATGTGTACACATATTTCATGAATACATTTTAATATGTATAAATTGGAATGAAAAATAATGAACAATTCTAAATGTTTCATAATTCTATAGTACATTCATAATTAGAGAAAATACTGTAAAAATTGTAATGACAATGTAGAGAACATAAAACGGTACAAATTATTAAATGTGTGATAAATGTGATTTGCTTTATATCAGTAAGAACGAATAATTCAGAGTACTGTTTAAATTAATTTACTGAGATTTGATCTATTCCCTCAGCCAAGAGAGATAAAAGTTCCAATTTAAAAAAAATTTTCATCTCTAAAGTGCTTATTTTTCACTTAGCTTTTTAGCAAAAGATAAAGAAGTTTGCATGCAATCTATTAATTAAAAATGATAAGAGATTTTGCATTGGTATACTTATGAAAATTTTAATTTTTACATAGTAACCATTATAAGTACATATATAGCCAAGACTTATCTCAGATAAAACATACGTGTTTATTTCCCTCTACACCAGTACTTCTAATTCAACACCATGAAAAAGGTAAATGAGAAATTTCTTTGATTTAGGTGTGAAATAAACTAATTTTCTTTTTCTTTTTTATTTTAATCCTCCAAATATAAAAGATATGCCTATGACCATTACAAGCTACCATTTTTTTCTTTAAATCTTCTTTGGACATTTTAGCAAGTTGATCTGGTTTTAACAAATGCTGTTAGCTAACAACAGAATGACAAAATGATATAAATGTTACATTTTTTAGGTACAGTTACGTTTTAAAATCCATTTATACATAAGAGGATTGCTTTTAACTGGAGACCAGAAAATCTGCCAAGCATGTCACGAATAAATTTTTAAAATGTTAGAAATTTCAGTCACTGATTGATATGCTTTGAAAGACTGTTCACTTTGGCGAAAGCCCCATTTGCAATTCTAGACCATAAAATAGAAAAGGGGAAGGAATAAACGTACTTAAATCATTTATAAAAGATTTCCGAGGCAGCAATAATTATACCCTTAAAAATTATCAGTTAATGAAATTAATGCTGCTGAAACCAAGGGATGGAAGCCAAGTATATGTTGGCTGATGTTCTGTGGACTGCCCCTCACATTTCTGCCAACCATCCTTAGCTCTGACCTTGAAACACCTGTTTGTGAGAAGGGACTGTCTGTCAAAGTAAGATATGTGAAAACTGTTCTGTGCTTTGGAAATGTGGAAGAATAGAATGAATCTTAAACTCTTTTTTTCTTTGTAATCTGAGCATCTAAACAAAAATCTTTGGGGATTAAACTGATTAGTTCATTTGTCTCAGTTAAAAATATAGTATTTATAGAAATAAGTGTTATTTTAAAAGGTGAAATAAACCTAATATAAACTTCAAACATCAAATGTTGCTCTTATCACCATTAAGTAATCACAATTTATTCATCATGAATAGAATCAAATATTATTTTTTTCACCATTAAGACAGTGAAAAGAGACTTCTGTGCAAATCTACACTCAGCTGTTTAATTAGTGTTACAGTTTTGTATTATCTAATTTAGTCTTTCTAAATCTCAGACCCCATTTCTATAAAAGAAGATGAAAAATTAGTTCTTCCACAATGTTTAAAAAGACATTTACACATTCCTCCATTGGTCATTTATTGAGCAATTTTGTAAAAAATACAGTGGTAGAAACACATGTTCCTGAAAAATAAATTATCCCATTAGTCTTCAGATTCATTTAGATACATTGAAAAGATTAGTTATACACTAATTACTATTAAATTAAAAATTAATAAATGCTTAGTTTATATCTCACCAACATAAAGTTTTTCCATTTACAACTTTTTTGGTAAAAATGATAAACAAAAATTATATATGATATTGATAAACTGAATTTCATAGTTCCAGACTATTAATTTCACATATAGTTTTTAGATTATAAATTTTTACTAAGGAAAATTAAATTTATTAGTATTTGGTTATAGATGATATCAAGGTAGTTTTTCTATTAAAATTATAAACTATATTTTATCATAGGAGGTTGACCATACACACTAATAATATAATTAACTCACTTGGATTTTATTTAATTCTATAAATTTGTAAGTCAATTCTTGACTTAGTGGTATGAAAGCATTAAGATCATTTGAATTTCTAATTGTCTCCCTATAACTCTACTTGTTTATTTAAAAATATTAATCAGAATACTTATATAGATATTAAAAATTTGTAGCTAGAAGAAAATCCAATGTAAGACTTATGTGAATTTAAAATTCAATTAAAAAATTTGCTTACCTGTATGAGCTTCTACCATAGATGATATGATATTAAAGAGACACTTGAAAAGTAAGTCATTTAAACATCTAGAACAAGTTCTTAATAAAATCTTTATATCAATTATTCATAGAGAATATAATCAAATACCTAAAATTCATTAAAAGTTCAAATATATTGAAGAAAATGCATCTGATATTCCTAAAATTACATGAATATAAAGAAGTCTGATTGCCTTTCATTTGACACAAGTATTGAGCCTCCTTTACTCACTCCAAACTTCTCACTAAGGCATTCATCATGAAATTCATATGACTCTCAGTTCCTAGCATGATGCATCAGTCTCCCAATAATCTACCTCCGTATCTACCTGCCACAGGCATGTAATACCACAGGTAACTTATAGGCCAAAAATAATGAATTGCTGTCAGCACTTATAATGTAACATACTGTTTCTCATCTCTGTACATTTGTACATGATCTCAACTCTATCTAATTTTTTCTTCCAACTGTATGTTGGAAAAATCTACCCATTCTTCAACACTTAATTGTCTTTACCAAATGCATCTCCTCCTCAATTATACCAAAGATTATTCTTTACCTCAATGATAGTATATTTTAATGATATGTCTACTTTTCTTTCTTGACCATTAGTATTTAGTTTACTAGAACACATTTATTTCAAAAGTATTTATGAGTATAAATACTTTGAGAACAAGTATTCCAATTTATATTTGTAATCTCTGTTCTAAGAGGCTCAAAGAGTTAATGACAAATGAAAATGAAATGGCTGGAATAGGAAAGAAAGAAATAAAATATTTATTTAGTGGAGCACCACTTTTTCTTCTTTAAACTCCTTATGCTGAAGTAAAATGACCTACTCATCTGTCAAATAGCATATTTAAAACTCACACTTTCTCTATTCCCTACTACTCTTTTTAGGACATTTTCTTTTATAATTTATAATTAACATTATAATTAAAAATAACTTTTTTGTTATTGAAATTTCAAAAAGCATAGTACAGAGTGTGTATCATAAATATGGACATAAATCAAACTGATAGTCTACTAATTTGATAGCAAATATTAATGGCAAATGAAGACACAACAAAATTTTGGATATTTATTCTGAGTATACAAAAAAAAGTAATTATCTGAAACCAGTCACAGAAAGAAACACAATCATTTAAATAGAAAGAAAGAGAAAAAAATGCACATATATTCTCACGCTTTCTCAAACCAAATATTTTAAATGAACCATTTGTGAAGATATTAAGTGAAATTTTATTTTTCAAGTTTAAACATATTACTAAAGGATAAAACTTGAAAAAATATAATCAAATTAGTTATACTTTTCATATAAAAATTGTTTTAAGAAAACATTATGAACTTTTAGTATTTACAATTATATTCAGCAACTATATTCAAGCATTAGCAAATAAATTATGATATATTTGTAGCTGATAAAAATAAATAAATTATGATATATTTGCAAATATATTATAAATATCAATATAAAATTTATTTAAAAATAGAACACCTAAGACTCACTGAGTGTCGCCTTTGCCTCAGTCACTAATCTAGCTGCTAGAGATAAAACAGGGAATAAAACTAACATATTCCTTTATATGATAGAGTTTTCATTTTAATATGGTTGAAGATAATTGTTATTTAGTTATAAATTTTCTCTATGTGTCCAAACGTCTTCTTCTTATAAGGACACCAGGAATATTAGATAGTACCTCTTTAAAGACCCTATTTCCAAATGGGTCACATTCTAAGGTATTGGAGGTTAGGACTTCAACATATGAATATGGGGAAGGGGTACATTTCAACTCATAACAACTTTTATTTTTTAGAACAGTTTTAGATTTACATAAAAACTATAATAATAATACAGTCCTCACATATTCAATATCCAGTTCACCCATTAATATTACCTTATATTAATACAGTATATTTTTGCAATTAATGAGCCAATATTGATAGATTTTTATTAAATAAAGTCCATAATATATTCAGAACTTCTTAGTTTCATCTAACGTTCTCCCCCTCATCCCAGGATCCCATCCATGATACCAAATTACAATTACTTGTTATGTCTTAATCTCTTCTTGGCTATGAGAATTCTGATTTTGTTTTTGATAAGCTTCACAGCTTCAAGAAATACTAGTCAGATATTTTGTATGATGCTCTTCTCCTAGAATGTATATGATTTATTATTATTATTATTAATTATATTGAGTTTAATGGATTTTGAGGAAGAAGATTACAGTGACATTCTCATCACATCATAGAAAGTGTATATACTATGACCATGACTTGTGAACGTTTATGTTGACTTTGATTACTTAGTTGTGGTAGTATTTGTCATGTTCTCCACTGTGAAAGCTTCTCTTTTTCCTCCTTTTTCCACAGTATTCTCTTTGAAAGGAAGTCACTGTGTGTAGCTTACACTCGAAGAATAGGTAGTTACAAGGGTGGAGAATCTACATAAATTATTTGTAATTTTTCTGCATAGAGATTTATCTCACCTCCCCTTTCTAATAATTTAGTCATTTGTTTATGTCAGTATGGACTGTTAGATATTTATTTTATACTTTGGGTTTAAATCCAGTTTAATTATTTTCTTGTTCAAATTGTCTCAGCTTTAGCTATTGGAAGTTCTTTCAGTTGCCTCCTATGTCTGTCTGTTTGACATACCTGCATCACAGTAGATTTTTCTGCTTTTATTTTGAGCCCTTCCTTGCTTTCTGGAACTACAAGATGTTCTAGGTTTGTCTTGAATATTTCAGCCTTTCATCCTAAAACATTTGGTTCTCTTTTTATGATATTTTAAAACAAGGTCTGAGTGCTAGATGTGCTTGTAGCTTTGGGAATGTTATTTTTGGGGGGCCTTCTCGATGACTATATTAAGAAATATATGTGTGTATACTAACATATATACAAAAATATCTGTAAATATTTCTATACATAGCCATCTCTATCTATACTAAATTAAGGTTGAGTTCTTACTGATGTCTCCATCCCTAATCTATTACCACACTGATCATTCTAGTCTCTTCCTTTTGCCTATCTGTAAACTCCTACTTCAATAGTGAGAAATTAGGCTACATCATTAACCATCCACTTACTTAATTCTTTCATTTCAGTATACATATATAGCAGCATCAGAATTGTTTATTCATACATTGACAGGAAAGGATATTATTATTACAGTGAATATAAGCCGTTCTTTTGCCTTAAGTCATAAACTCATTTCCAACATTATTTAGGTCAGTGTGTCTTCTCCCACCACCTTCTTTACTGAAATATTTGTAATACACAGAAATTCTTTTGTTACAGTCTGCACTACTTCCTGTGATCCCTTGGCACCTATTTTTTTAAAAATTACATACGTTAAACTTCACTATGTGACATAAAGTTTTATGGATTTTGACAAAGGTATAATGTCATGTATCTACCATTACAATATCATACAAAACAGTTTCATCACACTAAAAATACATTATGCTTTAGCCATACAAGCCTCTTTACCCCACCACACCCCAAGTCTCTGGAATCCACTAATATTTTTACTGTTTTGTCTCTGTATTTTCATAGCTTTATGGCTCATTTCTTTTTAACACTGAATATTATTTGTATGGAGGCACCACAGTTTATTTAAACATTTACCTAGTGAAGGGAATCTTGTTGCTTCTAGTATTTGAGAATTATAAATAAAGATGCAATGAACATTCATATATAGGTTTTTGTGTGGCATGAGGTTTCAAATCAATTGGATAAATACCTGGAAGTATAAATGTTATATTGTATTGTACAATATTTTTTTAGCTTTGTAAAAAATTGGAACACTGTCTTTCAGTGTGGATGTATCATTTTGCATCCCCACCAGCAATGTATGAGAGTTCCTCTTGTCCTACCTACATCCTTAACAATATTTGGTATTGTCAGGTTTTTATTGATGTTTTAAGTTATCCTAATAGATGTTTGATGGTAGTTCATTGTTAATTAAGTTTGAAATTTCCTAATGACAAATAATGTTGATAATGTTTTAAATGTATATTTTCCATTTATATATCTTGTTTCATAATGTACTCATTCAGATTTCTTGCTTCTTTTCCATTGGGTAGTTTGTTTTCTTATTGTTAATTAAGAATTCTTTATGTATTTGGATACACATACTTTATAACACTTATATATTTTATAGATATCTTTTTAGTCTGTGGCTTGTCTTCTTATTCTCTTAACAGTATCTTTTACAAAGCAAATTCTTTTTATTTTAATAGTCTAACATCAAATGTTTCCTTTGTCAATCACACTCTTTGTGTTGTATCTGTAAACTCTTTTACAAACCTAAGGTCACATAGATTTTTCCCAATTTTTTTTTTTTTTATAAATTTGTAACTCTGTGTTTTACATGTATGAGTAACCTATTTTGAATTATTTTTTTAAAAAGTGTAAGTTCTGTGCCTAAGTACATTTTTGTGTGTGTGTATGGATTTCTAATTATTCCAGGACTATTTGTTAAAAAACTCTCCTTCTTAAGTTGAATTCCCTTTGTTCTTTGTCAAAGATAAATACATTTGTATAGGTCTATTTCTGTGGGTCTCTATTCTGTTCCATTGATCTATGTCTTTTTTCTTTTTTTCAAAATTACCCTGTCTTGATTATTGTATATTTATAATAGTCTTAAAGTTAGGTAGTGTCAGGCCTCCAACTTTGTTCTCCTTTAGTATTAAACTGTATATTTTGGACCTCTTTATTTTCCATATAAACTTTAGATTAAATTTGTCAATATCCACAAAATAGCCTAATGAATTTTAGAATTGCACTGAATATAGAAGTCAATTTGAAAACGACTGACATGTTAGTAATATTTGAAAGTTTCTCTACATTAATTGATATAATCTTATACTTTTTCTCTTTAGTTTTTTTTTAAATATAATGGATTACATTTATTTATTTTTGAATGTCGAATCAACTTTTTATACCTGGAATAAATCTCATTTGACTGTGGTATATAACCCTTTTTATATTTTTATATTCAATTACTAATAATTTGCTGACTTATTTTACATATATATGCCTGAGCGACATTAGATTTCTGTGGAAGCCTGAGTAAAAAGACTTCTTAAGTACCTTCAGAAAAGCCATGCTTTAGTAGAGGCCATAACCTAGAATAAAGGTAATAATATAGGATGGGTCCAAGACATAAGAGAAACACACAGCCTTAACAAACAAAAAAGAAAGCTTGACAGGATTAAAAGAGTCCTCCAGTAAATTAATCACTTACCAAGCCTTATTCAAACCTCTATCAACATCCATTTAAAAAAAATGTAATTCAGATTCTCTTTAATATTAACCCACAATGTCCACACTACAATAATTTTTTTTTAAAAAAGTCATGCAAAGTAACAAATAAAATGTGACCCATTTTCAAAAAAAAAAAAATGATTAGTAGAAATGGACTTGGAAATGACTCAGCTATTGCAGTTAACAGTAGGGACATTAAAATATCTACAATAAATATGTTCTATGCCTAAAGAAAGAAATATGCATAATGAGCAAAAAGATGAAGAGTGTCAATAGAGAAATAGATAATATTTAGAAAACAAAAACTAAAGCATACAAATGGAAATTTTAGAACTGAAAATTACAATATGTGAAGTTAAAAATTCTCTGGATGATCTTAATAGCAGATGAAGACTGCAAAATAAAAGATCAGTAGCATTAAAGATAAATAAATAGAAAACATGTTTTTGATGAACAGAGGAAAAAAATTACAGAAAATAAAGACAAAGCCTCAAGGATATAAGAGAAAATATCAGGTGTTTTAGCATATGTATAATATGAGTTCCAGAAGATAAAAAAGAAGAATAAGGCATAAAATATATTCAAATTCATAGTGTCTTACATTTTCTTCAAATAAACCATTTATATATCCAAGATCAGCAAACTCCATATAGAAAAAATTCAGAGAAAAGCAAAACTAGTAGTTAAATTACTTACACCAAAAATAAAAAGAGAAAATCACAAATGCTGCAACTTATTTATAAATTTAAGTGTATTTTCTTTTAGAGAATTTAAGTCAAACTGTAGCAAGCAATTCATTAGTTAACTCTTCTTTTGTTTCACTTAATCATATAATCTTCTATTGAAAATTAACATTTTTTAGGAAAGCTATGTTCTAATTTTATATAAACCAATGTGAATGTCTATATTGAATCAGTTCGAGAATATAAAAAAATATTTTTTCAAAAACGCCTTTTCATGGCTCATAGACTGCCAAGCTCTATTAAAGTAAAAAAAATTTCGTTAACTACCTCAGGGAAATTTCTATTTAAAATTACTCCATTAGCTAATTTTTTCATTATGGAAATAGAAAAATTATAAAAAAATGTGTCTAGTGAAATAAGAAAGCTACAATTTTTTCTTAAATTAATGTAGTGAGATTATTGTTTCCTTACATACTTACATTTCCACGTGTTTAAACTTCAAGTGGAAGTATAATTTAATCCATTTTTAAGAATGTTCTTTATCTCATCACTCTTAATCAGTTTGAAACATTAATTGCATAACCACTTTGAGCATGATCAATCTTTTGATATTCTCACATTTTACACATACAAATATCCAAAAGAACTAGGAATATATAAACTACATAATATATATTTTCCTCATCTAAAGTATAGTAGGCCATCACAAAGTTCAGCAGGATAAAAGAAAAATTTACTGTTTTTTTATCTCGTAGTCATACCTTTAAAATATTAGGGGTAATAATTCCAAGAGGAAGGTCATTATTCAATGATCCAGACATTCACCACTTCTGTACATTGAGCAGATGATGTTATATTCTTAGCAGGGAATATAAGAAAGGAAATGGCTCTAAGTAAGACTCAAGCCCAAAATTTATTAATATAGTTTTAAGATTATATAAATCTGTTAGTCACCAGATAGAAATGAATAAAACTATTTCCAAGAGGACAGCATTTTTAAATGACTCACAAAATATCCACAAATAAAGTTTTGTCAAATATAAAATCAGACTTTTAAAAATAAGACATACAAGAAAGCAAACAAACAATGAGAAATAAAACAGACTAGCATGCTAAGTTAGACTTAACCTGGTTACTAAAAAAATGACTGGTACAAGGCTGAGTCATTTTTCTTTTATATAAAATGTTTCCTTTATTATTGTCAGACACAATAAAATACTGTGTTTTGCAGAAGTTACTACTTCACTATTTAAAATGACACCTCTTCTATTTCATACCTTCTATTTCTTTGGTTTAGAATTGCAACTTACATTTTTTTTTTCAGAATGTTATGTAGCCATAACATATTGGCCATATTATATAATTTAGAAAATAATGATTTTGTCTGTCAGGATCAAAAAAACCAAACTCTGTTAGAAAAAAAATTGTCAATTATTTATTGATAAATGAGCTTCTATTGACTAATTGTTTTTTTTATATATAAAGTATAAGATACTTCTGTAAATATTTTGACCATATAGTAGAACAATGTCTATCTCCTATGAATATTTATAATATGCACTACCAGTAAATTTTCTGAGGTTTGTTCTATTAACATGAAACTGTGAATACAACATGTGTGTGTCCTATAAAATGCTTCATAAATATTTGTGTTTATATTTGTTTTTATTTCTAAATTTATGTAAGAAAGGATTTCTTAGTGTTGTAGCAGACAACCAGAATGACAAAATTTGTGTAAGAGAATAAAAAGAAGTGTGAAAAATTGGGAGTAGAAAAGTAATAGTGACGTTTTTGATTACGTATAAATAAAACAAATGAGCCACAAATCTGTTTTTTATGGTCAACATTGACAGAAGATATTTATCTATTACAAATCAGTGTTTATAGGATGAAATATTATTGATTTATCAAAGGAGTTACAACAAATTTTAGTATTAACACTAATAAAAAATTCTCCATTAACTTTTACCAAAATAATACATGTAGTTATATTTATTTAGATTTAGATTTATAATATATTGTATAACAGTATATTTTCTGATTTTCAATATATATTGAAAAAAGTAAATTTTTTATAAAATATGTGAAGAATTTAAAGTAAGAAGATAAATAATTCAAATCCCACATAGCCATTACTCAACTTGATAGAACACATAACCATTTAACTCTAAGTACCCTTTGCTAGAGGTTACCATCTTCATGAATTTTGTATCTTTTCTAAACAAAATCTAATTTTGCCATGATAATTTGTTATACCAGATTATATATTATATAGATTTCTACATTTTTGAAATTTATACAGCTTGAATATTTTATGTTTTCTTCTGATTTTTCACCTTGATAGTATGTTGAGATTCATGTTAATGATGTAATTAAATTCATTCAACTTCATTCTACTTTGTGAATATACCACAGTTTGTTTGTGTATGTACATGAGTGTGCTTTCCTTTTGACAGTTCTCTTGCTCACAGGCTTTGCTGTTACAAATCTACTACCATAAAATTTCTCATATATAACTTCTTGGTATACAAATTAAGACCTCTTTTCTTCCCCAGGCTATATCCTAAAAAATAAAAAAGAAAAGAAAAGCAAGCAAGCAAGCAAGCAAGCAAGCAAGCAAGCAAGCAAGCAAGAACTTGAAGATAAAGTATTGTCAAAATACTTTACAACAGCATAACTTTCTTTCACATGCTTACCAAATATTTAAATATTTAGTCTCTTGTGTTTTTTTTTTTAATTTTTACTAATCTGGTAAGTTTAAATAAAAATTTATTGTGGTTTTATTTCCACATCTGATTACACATTAAGTAAATGACTTTACATATAATATTTGATGATCTCCTCATATACCTCTGGGTTGTTTTGGCTTTGTCCTAAATGTTTAGCCATATGTGTGGATATATGTGTACACATGTTTTATTAAATATATATATATATTTATATTCTTGACATGAATCCTTTGTTATATGTGTGTAGCAAATATCTTTTTCCTGGTTGATGGCTTGTCTTTTCACTCCCATTGTGATGTCCTTAACAAATAGATGTTCTTAATTTTAAAAGTGTAGAATTTATTAATATAATTTTAATGGTTTTAATCTTTCCCTAAATTAAAACCATAAATTTGTATATGAATATTGTATATATGGGAATACATATTTTAAGAGTTGTATAGATTTTTATTTTACATTTTACTAATTAAACTATTTGGTATTGATTTTTTTTTAGTATAGTTCATTGTTTATTGAATAGGTCTTTATTTCATTATTGATCTATCATGCCAGCTGTCATTAGATATGTTTCCACATAAACATTAACCTGTTCCTAAGCTCTTTGGTCTATTCATCTTTTTCAGTTCCAATATTACACTGTATTAATTAGTATAGCTTTATAGTCTCTGGTAAATATATTTTAATATTCATGGTTTTATTTTTATTATTTTTAACTTTTAATGGATCTCTAAACTAGTTTATGTTCAAAGATCTTATCTAATCTTCAACCTTATTTACTTATTTTTTATGTTTTTTTCCTCTCCTACACTAAATTTTCTTATTTATATTCTCAATTACTAACTATCTGTTCAATTGTATCTACTCTGATTTTGAATTCTGTATTTGTTCTAACAATTTTAATTTCTAGGAATTTTATATCATACTTTATATAATTGCTTGAATATTTTTATAGTACACTTATGCTTTTTGATCCTTAAGCCACTTTTTAAAAAAAACTAAAGTTAATATATTTACTTAATATTCTTTTCTTAATAATTCTAACATCTCTGCAAGTCTGATTTTTCTGACCAATATCTCTTGGTTATAGTGTCTTGGTTCTGTGTATGCCTTCTTATTTGCTTTTTCTCACTATGTTTTTTCTCTCAGAATCTTTGAGATCTCCACAGATGTTCTTTTTCTTCTGCCATGCATATGGGTTACTACAAATCTAAGACCACCTTAAAGTAATATGTTTGCTAGAAATGAAATATAAGGGAATGATACAGATTTGATTAAATTAGTTACCATGATTAGATGAGGTCTGTCTTGTAACCACAAGTTTTTAAGACAGATTTATACTTCCCTTTAGAAAGCTGAGATTCAAGACTGTCTGAACTCATTGCTTTCTTCTGAATAATGGAACTATTTCTTGGTCTTTGTGGGTCAGTCTTTATAGTAAGGTCTTCTATTAGGCCATTTCACCTTAGAAAAGCCCTAGACATTATTTCCTTTCCTTTACCTTACATCCTCCCCTCCACCTCTCAAATCTAAATTTCAAGTAACAGGGTTTAGCAGAAAACCTCTGGGCAGAAAGCCAGCTTCTGAATTCTGAATTTGCTTACTTCAAAAAATTTCCCTTTTCATTTTAAGTATGGCTTTTGCTATTTCCCTATATTCTCGGTAGCTTAGCAATGCATTTAAAATGAAATTTGCACATTATATGAAGAATTTTTAGCTGATTAATGTGAAGGTCATTGGGGTATTTATCTATTCTGCCATATTTTAAAAGTAGAAACATATGTTTTATACCCATGTTTATGCCAAATATGATTAGAATAAGCTTATTAGAACATGCATTAGAACCAATGTAAAATATACATGAATATAATTAAAATTGAAAAATACATCATTTAATTATTTTATAACTATTTAAATTAAATATTAATTATACTTACACGGTACTGAAAATTGTGAGAAAAGAGTAACATAAATTATTTTCAATAAAATGAGCTAAAAATAAATCACTTAGAGAAGAATTACTTTTCCAAAGAACTGAAAGAGAAATACTCAAATCAATCTTCATTCTTATAATTGCTGACATTTATTCTCTTTCATTGTACATCTATGAATTATTTCTTCAAAATCAGTTCAGTTAAGAAGGCAGAGTACTTACAAAGTCTTCTTCTTGTGCTAGCCTTCTGCTTGACATGTCACAGTGTCACATGAAGCATTAAATATAAAGAACTTGAGTATATTTAGTCTACTTTTAAGTCTTTATTCCTTTCTTCTTTCCTTTCCTTTTTTCCTTCTTTCTTTTTTTCTTCTTTTATCTTCTTAAATCTTCTGAATTTAGACAAAGGAGGACAATTCTTTTGAAGATTCTAGCACAATATATACATAAATTGGAGGAAGGGGAAACCATACCTCAAGATGTAGAAATAGAAAATATTACCAAAAATAATTTATAGATATACATAAAATTTAGCAATCAATATTCATTCAAACAAGATATGTATTATGAGTTTAAGAAGACAATGACATCCTAGTAAAAGATAGTCATATTATACCAAAGCCTATCTGTTTTTATTGTGCTGTTTTCGGCAATAATGCATGTTGAGAAAGAAGATAGTTCTGCTCTTTGGTGTGTAACCTAAACACGTGGAAAAATTGTCTTTTCCTTTGAGACCATGGCTGCCATTCTATGCTGAGTATTTTGCAATAGTGCTATGTGCTGATTGAGATTCATATTTAAATTTTTTTTAAACATTTTCATTTGAATATAAATCTATTTGACAGAATATCTTACTTTGTGTATTTCTTTTCAAGCAATATTCACGTGACCATATGTTTTTTTTCTTTTTCTTCTAAGCTTTCCTTTGACTATTATTTATAATAGAGAAAATCTTCTATTGGTGAATACATTTTTCCCCTGCGATTTTCTAATGCCTTTAGTTTTCATATGCTGAGGGGGCAGAGGGGGAAAGAGACTAAGAGAGTGAATTAATGAAAATGAATACTATAGAACATATTTTTTTTCTTATTTCTCCTTTCCTTTGAATATATTGAACTAACACTTAAATAGACACAATTTCACCACAGAAAATTTTACTGGCTATTATGTTATGATACACTGACAATTCTTTATAATCAATAAAAAGTAGTAACTCTTCCCCATGGTAACTTAAACTTTTGAAAGCTGATTGCAACAGTGAGACCAGAACCTAAAAAATTCTACAATAACGTAAAGATTAAAATATTTCACTTTCACTATTTAAATTCCCAGCATCTTATTTCTTAATTTATAATATTTACACTGTTTACTCAAAGTGAATGCATTCTACAAAGAAAAAAATACATGGCATTTAACAATAAGTTAAACATGTTAAAATAAGCCTATATCTATCTAAATAAAGGGTCTTAATGTGACAGGGAAGAAATTTGACTATGAGCTAATGATGCCATCATAAAGCAGACAAGGAATTCATTGTTTCATACAACAGATTTTTTTTAATACATCTGTTTAAAATGGACATTTTGAAAACTGAGATATTTGATGCTCTAAGGAATTGCCATTTAAAAACAATTGCTATTTAAAAATATATAAATATTTTAAATGATATGATATAAGTTTTACTTAAAAGAAAATAATTAATATTTTTGTACATAAAATTATTTTAACAGTGAATTAATCCCTCCTTACAGAGCAAGTTTACAATTCAACATAAACAATTAATGTAACACTTTAACAATTGCTAAACTTATACCTTGAGTTTTAAAGTGGTGTTTTATCTAATAAGGATCTTCTAAGAAGCTTTATGCAATGCATCTCAAAACTCTATGAGGGAACAAAATGAGGATATAGTCACATATCTGCTATCATATTTCATTGGTTAAAAGTGGTAAGATATTCTTTGACTACTGCATGATTTGAACATATGTGAATATTGGGCAAATTCTCCCATATGTTCCTGACACAGTTTCAGGGAAACTCCAGGGCAAGAAGCAGAGAATATGTGGCTTACTTGAGGTGAGATGCTATTCAATTATATTTGCATGAGCCTGTTAAAGTCTGTACAGAACTATTTGTTGTAGAAGTAGTTGTAGTATGAGATGGGGCCAAAAAGATTTTGAAGTAGTTATGAGGGTTTTCCAAACAAACAAAAAACACATGATATTCTTCTTAGTTTTCAATTTTATTTTGCTGTGCAGAAGACAACCAAGGTAGACTGAACAAAGTCAAGCAAAAGTTTGAATCTTTTCAGTTAAACTCGGATGTTCCTCAACTACCCTCCTACTACATCTACAATTTTTTTCCAGTGAAGAATTTTGTGACATACTATAATAAATTTACTTGATGTTGCTATTGCATATAGATCTTTCTATTTTGCAATACTTTTAAATTTGGCCTATAAAAGAAAAGTTAATATAACATTGCCATTTAATAGATTTTCAAAATGCTGGCTGCCTATGCAACTTTTTTGCTAAATTATTAGTTATGATAATTCAAATTCTTTGCTACTGTAAGACTTTTATAAATTATAGTATTTTTTCATTAATCTTGAGACTATTTTTAGGATTTCTTATTGGTCTTGGCCAACCATTGAATCTTAAATTTCTTCTTGAATGTTTTGAGCATCATATCAAACATTTTGAAAGGCAGCCCTTTTTCCAAAAATTGAAATCAGAAAACTTCAAGATTCAAAATAAGGATTCTACACTAATGAGTCATCAAGACTAAAATGGTGATATGAGGATAATTATTATAAATAGACTTCGATTTAGCATTTTGGAAGCCCTTTAAACCACAGTAGTGAGTAGTGGCCAGTAGTGAGGTTGGTTCTCTTAGTATTACATCTGGCAGGCTTTGGAACAATATGTCAAACCGCAGGGCCTGGTCATGAGAAGTTGGAATGCTATTACACCTGCCTTTCTAAGTAAATTTTCAGTTTGGAATTCTTAAAATATATCTGTGCTTAACTGTGTTTGAGAGAGTTTTAAGGTCATAAATTAATAAAATATAATCAATGTTAAATATCATTTTTTGTATTATGAAATTCTGTGTGATTGAGATGAAAACTGATACCTTTAATGACTTTCTGTTTCAATTACCTAATATATACCCGAGCCAGTGAAACAGATTGTGATTGTTCTCTTTTCTAAACTCTCCCCAAGCCTGAGTATTTATTCCATTGAAGAATTTATACTGACTTCAAAAGCAGATTCTGAAAATCTAAAGCAATAAAGTGATTTTTAGGAGTAATATGAAGCAAATGTTAAGTTTCTAAACAGAAATTTATGTCATTTTTAGGAGTATAAATCTTTTGCTTGATTTATTTGTACTAAGAGCAAGAGCATTTCACTATTTTCCATAGCTGTAAATTTCCCACATGATAATGTAATCATAGTGATTGCGATAATACCTTTCATTCATATAATTCTTTATAACTACAAATTAATTTTACTTGTCAATTGCCTTTAAAAACCACACACAAAAAAATTAAGATTATAATTATTCATATCTTATGAAAGAAATCTATGATTTAGGGCTGCAAAATACATTGCCAGTCATATAGCTAAATAGGTGTATATAAGAACATTCTATTCTACATTAATAAAATAAATAAACATGAAAATATCTTTTTATAAGTATTACTATCTTAATTAATTGATTTTTAATAGTGATTTACAGAATTATTAGTATGTTCTTAGTTTGATTAATGTAAAAATTCTATATTCACACTTTTGGTTTTGAAACATTTGTGATTTCTTGTCATATAATAAGAAACCAAAATATTAAAACCAAGTGGATATACAAATCAAAAATATTTTGATTTGTGAAAAATACTGTTAAGAGTATAAAAATGCAAGTCACAGACTGGAAGAAAATATTTGCAAATCACAAATCTGATGTAAGTTTTGTATCTAGAATATATAATGAACTCTCAAAATGCAATAATAAAATGAATAACAAAATAAAAAATCAAAAAGCAATAAAGAAAATCTGTAAAGAATCTTAACCATAGTCTACAGCCATGCTGCCCTGAGCAAGCCTAATCCCATTTGATCTCGGAAGCTAAGCAGAATTGAACCTGCTTAGTACTTGGATGGGAGACCACCTAGGAAGACCAGATTCTGTAGGTGTAAAATATAAAAAAAATAAGGGATTGTAAACTGACAAGGTGCTTGCAGTCTGTGAGTTCAACCAAGGGTTACCTCACCTAAAACATAAAAAAAGAAAAAAAAATCTAAAAAAGAGTTTTAACTGAAAAGATATATAGATTGCAAATAGGCATATTAAAAGATAACCAATACCGTTATTCATTAGTGAATGCAAATTGAAATCACATGGTATACTACTACACACCTGCAATAAGAGATAAAAAAAAAAATTTGTCAGTATAGTATGCTGACCAGAAATGGGAGAGAACAGGAACTCTTAAAATAGTGCTGCTGGAAAGGAAAATGGTATAGCCACTGTGAAAAACAATTTGGTATTTTTTTAAAATATTGAGTAAGCTAAGAACATTTTAGAAAATTGAACATATGCTTACCATATAATTCAACTATCATTTTTCTAAGTATATACCAAGAGAAGTAAAATTATGTTTCTACAAATGTTTAGTATCTCCATTTAATCGAATATCACTCAGTAATTAAAAAAAAAAAGAAAGAAAGAAATGTACTACATATTTACAACAAAATAATAAATTTTAATTTTTTTCCTAAGTGAAATGAGATATACAATATTGGAATTGTATGGTTCTATTAATATATAATTATGGAAAAGACAAAACTATAGAGATTTTTCTAGGGGTATGGGTATAGGGATATGGGTTTTCTGAAGAAACAGTACAAGATATTTTGGTATGATAGCTCTGTTCTGTATCATGACTGTAATAGTGGATATATGACTTTGTAAACTTCTCAAAACCCATAAAATGATACATCATGAAGAATGATTTTTGTGTGGAGTGGGATTGCAGATCACTTTGTAGTTCTACATTTTTAAATTTTTGAGGAACCTCCTTACCATTTTCCACAGTGGCTTTGCCCATTTACATTCCCATCAACATCCTCTCTAATACTTGGTATCTTTTTATAGTCACAGATTTCCTAACTGATGAAAGCAGTTATCTCATTGGGCTTTTGATTTGCATTTTTTGATGATTTATGATATTGAGCACCTTCTCACATGCCTGTTGGACATTTGTATGTTGTGATTAGATCCATTTACTTTTAACATGATTATTGTTATTGTTAGGTTCTGGTCAAGAACTTTATTATTTGATTTCTATTTGCTTTTCTTATTTTCTTCCTTTTTTGCCATATTTTTGATTATTTAAATGATTATGTAACTTATATAATAAGAAAAAATACAAAACATATTTTTTATTTGCCTAGCTATTTATTATTTTTTGATGTTCATTATTCTTTTTCATGTGTGGATTTGATTTTCATCTAGTATTATTTTCCTGCATCCTGTTGAAATTCTTTAAATATTTTTATAGTGTTTGTATGATAAAGGTTAATTCTTATAGTTTACTTTTATCTGAAAATGTTTTTAATTTTGATGGACAGAGAATTCTGTTGATAAACTTCATTTTTTCCACTTTAAAGATATTGTTTTATCCTTTCTAGGCATCCATAGTTCTGATGAGAAGCCAACCATTGGACAAATGGTCATTTCATTGTATATATCATTATTCATTAGTTGCTTTTAAGTTTCTTTGTATCTTTGATTTTCAAAGATATGTTTAGCTATGGTGTGTAGTGGAGAGTTTTTCACTGATATTTATTTGGCTTAATATTTGCTCAACATGTATCTGTAAATTTATATCTTTCTTCAAATTTTGGACAGTTTTGGTTATTATGTCTTCCAATGTTTTGTTTTGCTTTGTTTTTTGTTTGTTTGTTTGATTTGTGTTTCCACATTGATCTCACTCTACTCTTTTGGAAATTTAATTACACATATGTTGCACTATTTGGTATTATGCAAAAAGTTGGTGAGTCTTTTTTTTCCTCCAAATATCTTTTCTCTGTTACTTATTTTGTTAATTTATATTAACCTATATCTAGTTTACTTGATATTTTATCTTCCATCTTTTTTTGGTTGTTAAATCTATTCAGTGATTTTTTCCCTAGATACTGTATTTTTTACTTCTATCCAGATTTTTGTGTTCATTTTTATCATTTAATTTTCTCCTGAAATTTTTTATTTTTGATTTATTTAGTGAGCATATTCTGTTTTTACATCATTTAGGATAAGAATAATAGCTTCTTTAAAATATTTGTCTGTTGATTTGAATATATAGCTCATCTCAAATTCAGCCTTTGTTGTTTTTCTTTTCTAGAAATTCATTTTATGTTCTTGGTTCTTCATATGTCAGGTGGTTTGATATTGTATTCTAGGTATTATAAATGTTAAGATGTGTAGCTTTTGAGTCTCATTATATTTCTCTTCTGGTTATTATTTCCCTTGTATATCATAAAATTCTTGCCTGTGCTTAAACTGCAAACTTTGTTTCACAAATGGCAGCTTCATTTTCTGTTCAGATTGTTTGCCTTTAGGTGAGATACTCTCTGTTCTATGGCTCAGAAGCCAGTGATAAATGTAGGTGAACAACATGTGGGTATCCTTTCTCTGGCTCTTTTTTTGGGAGGGAGGGGTTCCTCCACTCATGTTAGTGATAGCTTCTTCCAACAATTTTCTGGTTCTCCCAACCAGAAAAACTATAGCTTTTACACCAACACTGCTATCACACTAAATTGTATGTGACATGTGGTAATCTCAGATTAAAGTCACAAAAATGGCAAACTAACTTCATACTGCATATCTTCTCTGAACATACACTGTTTTCCACAGTCTGTATGCTTCTGTTAATATCTAGTGACTTGAGGTTGTTTTCTAATATGTCAGAATTTTATAGTTGTCTCTATGGTGAAAGTCCTCTAGCTGGGTCTCGCTGCAATATAATAAGACAAGAGTTGAGAAATACTTTCTTAAATGGTAATTCATACAAATGTCGCATTTATTTAATAAAATTGAACATGATAAAAACATGTAAAATTTGTTCAGTTTTCAAGAGAAAATAAAATGCTACTCTTCAATGTTAATAATATATTATTTAGTATATTATTCATAAGAATATTGCTGAAATATACTATTATAGTTAGACATCCAACTGTATTCATATTTCCTAAAGGACTAGTTTATTTCCTAAAATGATACAAGTCATTTTATATTATACATTATGCTAAATATAGAAAAAAAAACACCAAAGAATGATTAAACAGTGTCATCTAAGAACTTGAAAAATCTTACATGATTTATAAGAACCCATTCACAGAGTTCCTGTTTTGTAACTATGATTTGCCTTGGAACAAAAACATATCAGGATCTAACTTACATTTTTTAAAACAAAACAATTTATTCATTTTATCTACCTCCAAGTCATGAACAATTCTAAAAATGTCTAGTAAAAATTTATATTAGATAAAGAGGCAAATATTTGGTGATATTCAAAAAGGTTTTACAGATACCATTTTGATCTTCATGACATCAACTTTATTCTATTTTGGCTGACTTTCTGTATTTTATGTTAAAAATTATATGGCACTAAATAGGTGTTATACACATATTTTTTAATATGGCTATATAAGAATATTAGGGAGATAACATTTTAAACCCTCTATAACTCAGTTCAGATTCAGTTTAAAAATCAAATTAAAAATTTAGGTTGTCACAGATGGGCTTTCAAAGACCCTTTATGCTCCTTATATACTGGTTGTTATAACATGAATTCTTTGAACTAATTTTTGAGTAAAATAGTTCTGGATTGCTATGGCTGAATTTCTTTACTCTATTTCTAATAGATAAATATAGACTTAAAATCACAAACCTCACTTTTGTGAACCATTAAAAGAAAAGAAAATAATTATGTCATAAATTACTTTAAATGTAAAAAAAACAACCAGCTATGTTTGACATTTTAGAATTTTTTCAGTGCAAGAAATTGCATATCATATCTCCAAGAAGTAGGGTAATATTTTAACCCTAAAATTAATTTTGGGTGAAATCAAGTGCTTTTGAAATTACAATAATGAAGTTAGCCAACTGTAATTTTTGTGATTTTGGTACCAGAGCATATTTATCTTCCTCAATGCTATATTTCCCGGTGTTTTCAAAAAATTTTAAAACTCCTCAAATTTATTTGTAAGGTATGTTATATATACAGCAGTTATATATATGCTAATAAGACTCTTAATCTCTTAAAGCAATATTCAGTACTGTGAGTACTGAACAAGGTCATTTTGAGAATCAACTATGATAAATGAAGGGGAAAGCACTTTGAAAACAAAAGCACTACACAAATGTTGATAATTATACAATTTTATAATCATCTTTTTCTTAAATTAGAACTACTAGACTTTTAACTGAAACAATCTTCTCAGTGCACTTAAAACTCATCAAACTTGATTTTCATACTAATTATTTTATGTCTTACAATGTACAGATTTTTTCTCTATTAATCCAAGTTCCATCACTACTTTTAAGATTAAGAACTTGAGTAGTTATCTCTCATCAAGTACTCCAGTCTACATTAATATTTCACTTTATCCCTATTCTCTTATATAAGTGTATTCTATGTAAGTATTCATTTTGACTTTGAACAAAGACCAAAATATAATTTAATCATATCACAGAGATTCTTTATGAGTTTACCATTACCACCTGAGAGTAATCTTGTACATATCTGGGCAGCTCGTTACATACTGAAGACTTCTTTTACTTGAAAACTATTTTATAATCATTTTTGCAAGTAAGGGGCTATTGCAGCTTATGTAAGAATATGCTCTCTTGTCAATGAGTATAGATTGTTATATTCTCTGAGCATTCAATTTATATTTTGTTTTGGGGATGTTAATTTAATGTATAAAGAGGGCTTACATGAGAACAACAATTTTGGTTATTAGTAAATTTCAGTGACAGATATTTCTCTCTAATGAACTAGATTATAACTATATTATTAACAAGACTATTACAATTAGCACTTATTTCTAAATTAATACAATGCATTATATGCATTAATGCATGAATGCATTTTGAATTTAGGAAAAATTATCTTTTTAGTTTATTTATTTGTTTGTTCGCTTGTTGCCTTTGTCTTCTCAAGCATATTACTATTACCCTTTGAAAAATTATCTCTCAAAGAACCTAGCAAAAAAGCAAAGGACAAACAAACGAAAAACCCCAACCAACCAACCAACCAACTAAAAAAGCTACAAATTTTGGAAGCACAGTGAAATGATAGAAGTAAAATAAAATGTGTATTCTCAAAAGTTTAAAAATAAGTAAAAAAAATATATTCAACTTTATTTTATTTTATTTTTTAGAGTTTTATCAATATTCAACTTTAGATGACTTAAATACAATAATATAGAAATTTTAATTTTAGTTTTATTTCATTAGGAAAAGCACTCTAACTTATCTAAAAATAAAAATAATAATTTTTGAAACTCTTTTACATACCTGAAATCAAAGCAATTATGTAATTAAGTACATGTTAATTGATTCTCATTCAGAGTTATTGTGGGAAGATTTCTTAAGTGTTATGTGATTATACTCAATGACAAAATTTTCTCTTAACTCTAGTGTGTGTGTGTGTGTGTGTGTGGTGTGTGCATGCATGTGTGTGTGTGTGTGTAAAGATAGTATTGCACTGATATCTAGGGAGCTAGACTGTTAGATAATGAGAGCCAATGAAGAAAAAAATATAGTGTGAGTAGGGGTTGATTAAGGACAAGTAAAAGTATTGCTGAATTAAATTAGTCCATATGAATTTGAGACCATATATTCTTAGGATTTATCAATATACTTTAGTATCCTTTTCAGCAACTTCAGTAATCCAAGTACATGTGCAGTATGAATTAAAGCATAAGAGATAGTGGAGTAGAAGTGGTGGGCAGAGAGTGGGGCAAACTTTCAAAAGAATGGTTAAATCAATGGACCATGAAAATGAAGTCCTGTAGCTTAGGTTGTATTAGTTCAAGTAGATTGAAAAGAGAGTATAGGAGGAATACAAAAGGGAGGAATGAGATCAAGTGAGAAACTTAAATACTAAAATGTAGAAGCAGAGAAAATGATCTAAATACTTTACAAAAGGGAGAAACTTATATATAATGTATAGGAAAGAGTAATAAAAATGGTGAGAAAGATTAATATCAACTCCATTTCCCAGATGTCCAGGGTTCCAAAAGCTGCTTAATATCAAAATCTACATGGTATATTCAAATGTTTATTTTTCAAAAAGTTAAAATTTAAAATCTGTTAAAGAGCCAACTGCATCTACTTTTTGCACCCAAACATGGAAGATGTTTTGATTTTTACTGAAAACTCAAGGAAACATTTATTGAAGAACAGAGGCAAGACATTACTATGTATATTGTCTTTAAAAATCAAGACCTTTTACTAGGTTAAGTCCTAGAGTCAAGGACAAGTGTTAACGCTTAGTTTAGAGTGCTTATAATGTTTTTTCCATAGCTGCTAAGATGTAGACCGACTGTCTCTTACTATTTAGAATCACCATAAATATACTGAATATGAAGATAATAAGAAATCCCTTGTGCCAAATCTTAAGCAATAATTGCATAATAAATTCTAAAAAATTCACATAAAATAAATAAGTAAAATATTATGTCACTCTAGCAATCTTCCTTTGGATAATTAGGCACCTTAAAGAGTGGGAAACAACTATCATTTTATGAAGAGTGATTATAACTGATATCTATCTCAAATCGGTAATACTATGTTATGAATACACATACACACAGAGACACACACAACTTAAATCTAGAAAGATAAATGAAGATCATATATAAAAACATTCTCATTTTGCAAATTAGAAAATGAGACCGAGATTAAATGTTATTAAAGTATAAATAACCTCTTATTAGGTGGATATTTTACTTATAGCCTATGATTCTTGTCTCTAAATTCCAGGACTACAGTATATTATTTGTCTTTTTTTCATGTTTTATTATATTAATATATCTTAAAGTACATATATATTTTGTATGGGCACTTGAAATCCTTCTAAGTTATTTAATTGTTCATTTAAAGTATGCAAAACATTTATTAAATGTATTTATCTATGTTATTATAGTTCATACTGATATTTGATTAGTACTTATTTGTAAGTGACAAAAACCAGAAACAACCAATTTAATGTAAACTATTCCCCTTTAACCTAAATCTAATGACTACCAGATCATGTAGATTAGCAAATCCAAACCCAAAGTTTGTAAAACATCAATGTCTCCAATTATCTTAAGTGGTTTATAAATTAAGCAAAAATCAATGCAAAATTATTTTAATTCATTTTAGTTCATTCAGTATTCAATAAGTCATAGATTTATTTATAAGTATATTTTTAACAGACTTCAGTTTTTAGAAAACATTTGTTTCTAGAAAAATAGAGTAATGAGAATTCCTATATTTGCCTCTCCTCACACACATATTTTTTCTATCACTAGCATTTTGCATTAGTGTAGTTACCAATATTGATACATAATTATTATCTAAACTCTATAGATTACATTAGTTTACTGTGTTCATAGTTCTATGGCTTTTGACAAATGTGTATATGTTTTCACCATTACAGAATCATACAGAATAATTTTGCTACCCTAAAAATGCCCAATGCTCTACCTATTTATCTCTCCTCTCCTCCTGAACCCTTGTCAACCATTGATCATGTTATTGTTTTTACAATTTTGCCTTTCCAGAATGTCATCAAGTTATCATGCAGTATAAGCATTTTCAGACTATTTTTTACTTAGCAATATGCATTTAACTGTGTGTGTGTGTGTGTGTGTATGTGTGTGTGGCTTAACAGTCATTTATTTTTACACAGAATGAACTACATTGTATGAATGTACCACAGATGTTTTTTCATCCATTCACCTACTGATGGACATTTAGTTGCCTCCAATTTGAGGCAATTATGAATAGAACTAGTCTGAGTATATATATGTATGTTTTTGTGTGGATATGAGTTTTCAGCTCATTTAGATAAGTACCTAGGAGTGTGATGGCTGAATTGCATGGTCAGATTATATTTAACTTTGTAGAAAGCTGCCAAACTACCTTCCAAAGTAGCTGCATCATTCTGCATCCCATTAGCAGTAAATAAGAGTTTCTGTTGCTGTACAGCCTCACCAGAAATTGATGCTGTCAGTTTTGGATTTTAGCCATTCTAATAGTTATGTAGTGGTATCTCATTATTGTTTTAATTTGCAATTTGATAATGACATATTATGACATTTGATAATGACATAACAACATATTATGCTGAACATTTTTTGGTATGCTTATTTGGTATATTTTGTATGTCATCTCTGGTGAGATGTCTGTTCAAATCTTTTACCCAATTTTTAATTTTTTGTTGTTGTTGTTCACCTTGCTTGACCTCTCCAGTTCTGGTATCATTCTCTAGTGTCTATGTTATCTTGATTACTATTATTTACTTTATTCTTACATTGGGACAGGATCTATCAAGATGATAGTAGAATTTAGCTTTGGTAATGGCATCAGATCACAAAAAATTAAATGTCAGAAAATTTAATTTCAGGAATAATTTAAAATTCTCTATGAACAGTGCCTTTTTCTTTATTAATGTTAGTTTGTGCCATTGATTGTATCTTTCTTAAGCTTTTTCAAGTTATCATACTTAGAAAAAATTAAATCAATTTTTGTTCCTAATGTTTACACTGTTATAATCAATTAATATATTTTCTACAATTTATTTAAAAATATTTGAGAAATATGTTTAGATGTTTAAACTCCAAATGTGCATTAAGAATGTTATAATTATGTAAGTGCATTAAATGAAATTAAAACTGAATTATTTTAATATTAAAGCAGTGAAAAAATATGGTTTCTTTTAAGATATGATCATGAAGATGTCAAATTGTAATGTACACCTTAAAATTATATAATTATTTTAACCAATGTTACCCCAATAAACTTAATTTAAAAAATAGAAATAAATAAATATTTTTTCTTTATTGCTATTCTATTTTCAAAGAAGTCTTAGATTGATGATTTCTAGTATATGAGTAGAATTCTCCAGAAATCTTCAACAACTTTAGGGCAATGTTTTTATCCTATAAAACATTTAATTCAATCTCTCAGTCATTTATTTTGTACATACATTTTATCTATGAATGTGCCCTAGTATATTTCACATTAGCTTAGCTCACTTTAATTTTCTGTTTATTTTTAAAATAATGGCATGGGCTATACATTTCCACATTTCCGATACAGTTAAAATTGTACTTAGAATATAAAATATAGAAAATATTTGCTAGCTGATTCTGAGCAACTTTACCTTTCCTTCCTTAAGATACCCTGATTTGGCGGCTATTATGTCTCTGCAAGGTTCATGTGCCTTAAGGGCAGGTATTTGTAAATTGCAAAACTTTAATATGAATTTAATAAAAGAGCACTAAAAAATACTTTATCTCTTATACTTTTATTAATATAAAACAATTTTTGTATTTGTATTTGGGTCATTGCAAATGCTCTTTTCTATAAAATATTTGTAATTAGTGCAATGAAGCTGAAAAGATCTTGCTTTCAGGCCTCTGGCTCATTTATGATCTGTTCATGCTAAAAGCTTTAATGGAATTATCTAATTATTTTGTTTTATATGTAATCCCAGAAGTTTTGTGACATTTTAATGTTTTGTCATATTATTTTTCTGCTTTTTTCTCTAAGCAGAAACTACATAATTTTAAAATAGGAGATTAAAATAGTACTATGTTTTAAGTGGAATCTCTACCCCAATTCTTATGGTTGATATTTTCACAAGTTATAAACATGTTCTAATTTTACTTCTGAGGTGACAGAGGTTATATAAGCAATTGTGAAGACAGAAAGGACCAAAATAGAGAAATCTAGACTTAAAAACAAAATAGAAGCTCTTATTTTATTCATAGAATTATATAAATTCAATATTATACCTGAATAAAGCAATATAAAATAAAGAATATTTTAACTTCTAATTTTTAAAAAATAGGAAAACAGCATCTTGGTGATTTTTGTATGTGGATAAACTTGGATTGTATACATCAGACAAACTGCCTAGAGGCTAGAAGAGAGTAAAATAGGTAGATTTTGGAAGGTGGGCATGGGCAAGAAAAGGGAGAACAAAAGATGAAAGGAGAGAACACTCATTTAGGAGCGTGTGAAAGGACTATAAACAAAATCATGAAAGGTTAACCTTCAGAAATATTTGTCCCTTTTTTTTAGCTTTATTGAGATATAATTGACACACAATTGTAAGATACTTAAAATGTACGAGTATACATCATGATGATTTGATATACATACACCTGTTACAAAAGGACTCCCCTCATGTAGTTAATTTACACACCCCTCACTTCACATATTTATATTTTTTGTCTGCATGAGAATGTTTAAGTTCTACTCTCTCAGCAAATTTCAATTAAACCATACAGTGTTATCAACTATAGTCACCATTTTTAACCTAGATCCTCAGATCTTATTCATCTTGCAGCTGAGAGTTTGTACTCTTTTATTAACCTCTCTCTATTTTCCCTGCCCCTCAGCCCCTGGCACCACTTTTCTACTCTATTTCTAGGAGTGAGACTTTTTAAAATACACACATTCCATAATAAGTGATACTATGGAGTGTTTGTCTTTGTCCAACATATTTCACTTAGCACAAGGTCTTTAAGGCCCACCCATGTTGTAATGAATGGCATAATTTCCTTCCTTCTCATGGCTAAATAATATTCCATTGTGTAAACTACGCAAAACTCAACTAATATTTTTATTTATATGCTTGTAAAAAATAAAAGAGTGAACCATAAAAGTGAGAAATGTCATGCATATACACTACTATTATCTTGATTTTCTCAAATCTTCTCAGGAACTTCAGAGAAGCATACCAAAAGCATTGACACTATCTCAGGAAGCTTGGAAAAAATTTGCTGTTGATGGGGAGAAGCAAAAAATGTCCCCCATCTCTGAAAAATTCTTTCATCTGGCTTAAATACATAAACTTCTCTATTAAATTTAGTTAAGTCATTTAAATGGGAAGGTCACTTTGTCTTAAATGGGGTACATAGATAGGGCCCTCATGACTCTTTATGAAAGATTAAGTGAAAATATAAAATTAATACAAAAGTTTATGTGCTTAGATATGCCTTCTATGAATGTGTATTTATTTGCACCTGAAACAACTTCAATCATATACTAATGAGTAGAAAATACAGCAACCTGAGACAAAGCAGAAAAACAGCAGCTCTCACACTGGTTTTTTATAGTCAAATTTAAAGTGATTTTAAGAGAACTGTGAATCAGTAAATGGGAGGTAGAAATTATTTATTTAAAAAGTTAAGTAAGCTTGGCATTTCAATAAACTCCAGTTTGAAATTATATCTCTTTCAGGTTACTTAAATTATGACTATAAAATTACTGGGAAACTCTGGATATTTACCAAACACATGAAAATCATTATTTGTCTGTTGTAGCACCGAAGAATAAATGTCAACATTCAATCATGTAAGGAAAGATAGTTTCTACTGGAAGCAAATGAGAAGCATGGCCAGTGCCAACAGGTTTTTTTCTAAGTTACTTACATTTTGATCCAGCTGAACAAAAGCATTCCAAGTATAACAATCTTTTAGAAGAAAACTGAGAAGAATAGCATAATCCTAAGAGTATACTGGCCAAAATGAAAGAACAGATACTGAATCTTTCACAGACTATAGTTGTCCTCAAATAATTTAAAATGGTCTAATACTGAAAGGATTTCTAATTGGGAAAATAACTTTACCTGCACAGATTTATCTTTGTTTAAGAAAAATACCAGTTTGCAAAATGAGGCAGAATTCTTTTTTTATATATGGAGGCAAACATCACCTTTCCAAAACTTTCTATCTTTTGTTAATCCATTTGAAAGCAAATTCAATTTAAAAAAATGGCTAATCTAGGAAACAAATAACTATCAACAATCTTCTGCATCCCTCCTCAAACTTCCCATACCCACTATGAGTAGGGATGTCAACACTGGTCAAGAGATAGATAGTTTCTGATAGCAATTTCAGGTTCAGCAGAAAAAATAAAAGTACTTTAAAAATGCTTTAAAAATTGACATTTTTGCATTATGATTTCAGGTAATGACAAATTTACCAATTTACATGATACCAGGTTCAAGTTAGAAAATATCTCACAGAACAAAGTGTAATTGCCCTCCATGTTGAGACAAATACGAGTCACTTTGCTTTGCAAACATACCCAGTGAAAAGGGTAAATGTATAGCATCTTCTATGACTCCTCAGTCTGTTGTGTACATGTGGTATTTCTGTTATTTCTAATCTTTTTCATGGTTAACCTTTATTTTGCTCTAAGGCTGTTTTGCTGTTCTATAATTAAGTGCAGTTTGAGTTCAAGATCACAAAGAACCCAAAAGCCTACCTAAAAATGGATTCTCTATCATCTTTCAAAGAATTTCTCCCTGTATGTGTCCTCTACCAAGCATCATCTCTGATCTCTCTCATTTACTGGAAAGCAAATAAGACTTCATTACTTTATATTAATATATAAACTGGTTTTATTGACTTTAGTAACTTTTATTGTCTATGTGATGTTATATATAATTTTTTATTATTTATATACTCTAATGTATCATGTTTCAAGTGATCAAATGCATATTGCCTGTGAAAATTGGCTTGAAGGCTTGGATTGAAATAGGACATATTGTAATTTTTCTCACTAAAAATAACAGAGAAACATTTTTTCACATAAGAGTTTTTCACTCAATAGCAAGATTTCCAGAAAGATATTTAGTTGTTAAATGAGAAATAAATGACATTAGGAGTAATTGTAGTAATAAAGATGAGCATATCCAGTAGTGACTAAAACATATGACCCTCTCTTTATTGATGCTATTTTTACTTGAAGATGATAGTAGAAGATATCCTAAATGACTAATAATTACTGGTGGTGTTTACTTTGATAATTTACCAAAACATATTTAAAAAATATTTTCTGTATCTATAAAGCTTCATAATATAAACTCAGGTTAATATAACTCAGGTAATTAAATAAAATATTTCTTTAGCGTGCATACAGTAAATCTTGTTGGGTCTGTTTGTTATTCAAATGGCATATGGAGCTATTTACATGATGAAGGCAGCCTTAAATTCCTATCATACACGACAATCATTAAATGTTAATAAAATAGTCACAGGTAAATGCATCACATGTTGGGAAAACGTATGTTTGGCTTTTCCAGGAAAATTGAGTTTCTACTAGAATTAAAAAATAACAATAAGATATTTAATATAGAAATTGGTGCTTATAGGAGTGAGAGGAGTTTGCACCAGAGAGGGACTAAAAGACCATATCAAATCATTGAGAACTAAGCCAGAACAGGGAACAGTATAGAAGCTGGAATTCATGGAGAAGTAGGCTGAGGTGTTCCTGCCTTTATCCATCACCAAAAAGAAGGGAGGATTTTGAAGAGTTTAGAACTCTGCTCCCACATCTGGCTGCCATGAACTTTTGAGCAGAATGGCTTCTTTGTCACTTCTGCTTCCCATATCTTCACAATTTGACCCTTGTTGGCAAATTCTAACCCATAACCAGGTATGAAAGGGAATTCCAGAAAGCATTGTTACCAGCTTTACAAGAAATTGGTGGGATGCTGAGTTATAAATAGTCAAGCACATTATTGAAAATACCATAATGTATCTACAGACATAGATATGTAGTCATTTTACAACCACATAATGAAATAACCAATGAATTATTGTCAAAATTGAAATATATTCTTCTTATTTCCAGTCTTATATACTCGGGCACTAATAAAGTTAAGATTTGTCACATGGATTTTTAGGGATTGTCAATTGTTTTCTTTTTTCTTAATGGTTCTTAAAAACAATCTTTACCTTTATCTTTAGTATCCATGTGATAATCAGTGTTTTCCTAACAATATAAACAGTTTCTCAGTCATCAGGTATAATCAAATGATGTACTTATTTACTATCTTATACACATCATGAAGATCCAATTAAAAAAATATCACACCAATTTTTACTTAATATGTTGTTTCTCAGATACAACTTAAATTAGTTGTTAATGAAAAACTATAGTAGTAATAAAATAGTTAATATTATTATTTCTGGATAATTAATTCACTATGTTTAAAGCAGGAGCTAAGGCTTTTTTGTATACTCGAACTCATTAAATTATCACCTTTAATTATCAACCTTACTTTAAGATAAGTTTTAGGAATCTTCCTTTAATGTTGGATAAAATAAAACAAAAAATATAATTAAAAAACCTGTGTAAATTCAAAGATCTTATGAATGATAGAATCTGGATAAAAAATTCAAATTCATATTATTATGAGTTAGGTTGAACTCATATACTTTTCATAATATTTCCTATAATTTTTAGTATGTGTGTATCTCTGATATAAATAAAAATTAGCATGTAGTAGTGTGAATATGGTTGGGAGGAAGTATGTGGGGAAAGCTAGGAAACATGAGAACCATGTTAGAAAATTTTTTTTCTTGAGATGGTAAACTTTTCTAGACCAAAACTCTTCTTTACAAAGTTTCTTCCTCTGATTATAATTTTAAAGTATTTCTTGTATGCTACAGGAAATATTTAATGACTAAACTAAAACCCCAATAATGCAAGCAATTGTTTCTATTAAATATGGTCTGTGCCAATATAACACAACTTAAAATAGTTTGCTAAAATTAAATTCTCCTCTGCTATTTATTTTTAAAATTCTAGGCAAAATTTTACATAAGATATAAAATACACAATTTAAGAAATAGGAAGGTAATGATTTTCAAATGTCCTAAAGATTTTTAATATTAAATGTTATATTATAGCTCTTTGCAATACAATATTAATTTACCTGAGAAATTATTCCACTAGGAATAAAAACATATGTTTCTAACTAAACTTATTACTTTAAAAGTTTGACAAATGACCACTGTGAAAAAAATCCCCTTAAAACCATAGACTAATTGGCTGAATATAAAGTCTCTTGGGTCAGAAACAACAGCTGTGCACATAACATTAAGACAAAATATGAGGCAAGAGGAACAGATAACAGCAAATAAGTCTTTCATTTTATGTTGAATGATACAAGAACTTTTAATATTTTCTTTCTCTCCTGCATGCCATGCATAGGCCCACAGGTTCTATGTCAATGAGTAGTGCTTACCATTTCTTAACGTGCTTTTTTTTTTTTTAAATTTACTCTCTCTCATCACAGTTTTTCTCAATGTCTGCTCATATCCTTGGCTCAGTTCAATCTGCTATATGGAAGAAATTCTGGGGAGCAGGTATGATCATCTCCCTGCCTTGCCTTTGTACTATTCAGGGTTTCCATTAATTATGTTCTACCTCTGATCTGTTTTCCAGTTTGTGTGTGTGTGTGTGTGTGTGTGTGTGTGTGTTTGTGTGTGTGTGTGTGTGTGTGTGTGTGTAAGTGCACAAAGGGAAAGACCACATCTATCTTGTTCTTCATTTCAAATGCAACTTCTAGTAGTGTCTAAAAATTACTTGTTAAATAGGTAAATATTTTAAATTTGTAAATTCATTACCTAGATGTTCCTTACCTCTTAACTTATGCACATTAAAATATTAATATAATTGCTTGCCAACATTAAGTCAAAGTTGTGGAAGTTTTGAAATTTTTAGAGAAAGTAATACAATACTAAGCATTTTATATTAAAATAATTTTAACTTAGATAATTATTTGGATAATTTTTCTAACTCTTTTCAGCTCTGTGAATGAGAATTTTCTTGTTCATTGGTATAGTGCTGGCAGTATGCAAAGAATGAGAACCAAAAAATTCTCTCTATATATATGTTTATAAATGTGTGCCCCGACCCGCAGGGCAAAACAACGTGGGGTGAGGAGGAACCTGTGGAGGATGAAAGTAGGACAGGAGACACAAAGAAATGGAGGCAAGACAAAGTTCTGATCAAGCCTCGTTTATTGTAGGTAGGGGAGGAGTATATAAAGGGGAGGATTTGCATAATCACGGTTGCCTTGGATATCGAACCGCAGAACATTCCAGTTCCTTATATGACCCAAAAATGCAGAAGGGTCCCGGGAGAGGAGGGGGCTGCAAGGTCAGATTAGTTTAAGCAAATGGCTCAAGGGGCCCAGGGCAAGTCAGGGCATGTCAGGACAACTGACTTTATGCTGTCTATCCTATCAAATAGCACAGGGTGAGGCAGACCCTGTCCCAAGGCGAAGTTGCCTAGATCTTAGGTATGAGAGGCTCCCGACAAATGTGTATGTTTTTGTGTTTGTAACACTATGTTTGCTACATATACAGTACCTCAGAAACATGTGTGAAAAGGAAAATAATCTAGAAATAAATGGGTTAAAAATCTCATAAGAAAACAATTAATATCCTAAAATATATATATATATATATATATTCTATTTTTTTATTATAAATATTTCAAATTTAAATTAAGAAACAAAGCTGAGAAAAAATAGACTTTGGGTAAATAATGTATATTTGAAAAAAATCTGCCTTTTAAATAAAATATAATTTTTTTTGGCCAGATTAAATTATATTGAAACATCACTTTAGCATTCTGCATATTTAATAAGAAACATAGCATATAAATATTCACATGAATAGAAAAACAGCTATAGCATCCAATTCTTGACTGTTATATGGTTTTCTAAAATAGGTTGACAATGAATCATTAATTTGGTCATAAATCTTCATTTCTTCTGAGATCCTGTATTAGATAGCATGAGAAAGATCACTATTTTGACAATTTACAAAGCTCTTCTATCTAATGTTTTCTAGTGTTTTAAAATTTTATATTTTTCTATACTAAATCAATTGTGTGTCTACAAAAATTTATGCAATGTGTAAAAATGTATGCATATATGTATATTGGTTTGAAGGAGGAAACTAGCAGAATTATGTAGGAGTTAATTGTTCATATAATCTCTACCTTACCTGTTAAACAAAATACTAATCCTTTTGCAATTTAAAATAAAATAAAGCAAGAAATAAAAAGTAATTAGTCCAGTACTTGGCTCAGTACTTATCTTAGTAGGAGTACTTGTATTGTTAAGTCTAGTTAAACAGAAATCTAAATTTTATTTTTATTATGCTTTGTCTTTTGAATATATCTTATTACCAGTCCTTGGTACTCTAAAAATAAAAGTTCGTTTTCTACCATATGTTGCACTATTCAAGGATAGCAAATGAAAAAGACTTAATTTCATAATCTACATTTTTCAATTGAGAAATTTTCAAATGTATTAACTAGGAATTAAATGTGAAGACAGTTTCATGGGAGCAAAAAACACCTTTATGACAAGCTGAAGGAACTATTTCCTTTAATAACATTTTTATTTTATAATTTTTAAAGAAAGCACTACTTTAAAGACTTCAAAGTATGTACATTTCTGGAATGTACATTTCAAAATGTCTGATCATTTGCTCGATACTTTTACGGACCACATATATAATAATCTGTGCTATAAAAGGAACCATTAAATGGTGCCCTCTTTGTCACATTATATGGGACTGGTTAGAGATATGACATCAGGTAAGTAACATGTTTCAGAGTGATGAGACAAGGAAATAGATGCTGAATTCTTTGTAGTTCTCAATATGTAAAACCGTTAAATTTTATTTAAAGTATGACATATCCTTAAGAGCAACCAACCAAATCGTCTTCTAAATTCTAGAGTTAACAGAAAAATTCCTGTAATTCTAGAATTAACAGGTAATTGACTATTGTTTTTTTTAAGAAAAAAAATGTATTTTGTTAGCTGGGATTTGAATTTTTATGTAAAGCTTTGTTAGAATTACCACCAAACATAATTTGCATTCTTATTTGAGGTCACATAATTTGCATTACTGAATTTAAAAATTTAATTAAAATAAGTATTGTATTTAAGTATTATAATAAATTCTTTCAAAGTGTTCATTATCAGACCCAAAGAATAAATGTGTGTGTAATTTGGTATTTTAATTTTTGAAATAAAAAGTATACTTTTACTTTACTCATTTTTAGAAAGAAATTTTATGGAACTTAAAGTAAGAAATAAGAATACATTTTTAGGATAATAAATGTTGAATTACTGATGATTTGGCGTTTTTTGGGGGGTGGGTAGTTTATATTAAGAGCTAGTAATGAAAGAAATAATTTCAAAAGAGGGTTGAAATTAATCGAAGGATAAAGAACTTTGATGGGCAAGTTCAATCAGATTTATGTCCTAAGGAGAATAATGAAAATAAACAAACTAAATAACTGACATAAAAATTTTAAAGAAACTGAAAATGTCAGTTAAAATCTAAAATAAGTATAAAATAAAAATAAACAGGAAAGAAAATCCATATGTAAAATAGTAAGACCAATTCCCTTTGATATTCAGTTTTAACTTTGAAGTTTAAAGGCAGATGTAATTTCAAGTAATTGCTCTCTATTTGGCAATTTTGAATGTATGCTTTATGAAATCATTCCTGAAATTAATAAATCAAAATGCTAGCGATACTAATAACATTTAAAGATTTAAAATTTATGAAATTGAAAACATGGAAATATTTTTTAATGTCTATTTATTGAGTACCATTCTGTGCAATTTGTTGTGTTAGATGAAGTAAGGGGTTAAAAATGTGTACGAGGAGTTTACCCCTAACAAAGCTGGCAGTCTTGTGTAGGGATATGTAAGTGAGCAAATGATGTAACACATTTACTTTGTAGTTATGGGAATTCGTTTCTTATATGCTTCACAGAGGAGAGACATTAATTTTACTCAAAAGAATAAATAAAGTCTGTTTTTTTTCTAAATGAAATTTGAACTAAGCTTTACCAGCAAATGTATGACTTTAGTTGGTAAGATTTTGAAAATGCTCTGAGTTTAACAGATAAAATGTAAAAATCATAGTTAACAAAATGTACAAAATATGTTGAAGAAACCAATAAGAAGTGAATGCAAGAGTTTGGTTTCAGGAAAGAGAAGTTTGCGGAAAGATGAGGACTGGGAGGTTTCAAGTGGCACTGCATAAGACAGGTAATCACAGATCTAATCATGGAAGGCCATTAATGAACCTCATTTTTGAGAAATGGAGAGTTAATGCAGATTGTTGAGAATGAAAATGATATGATCAAAAAATCCATATTTGACATTGAAGATGAAATGTAATAGGAAAGAAGCAACCAGTTATGCAACAATAAAAGGACAGAGCATTCCAGATAGAGGACGCAGTTAGTGCAAAGGCCTCCTGAGGAGGAAATAGGAAAGACTAGTTTCTATTTTTGAAGCTTGAGCAGCAAGAGATGGAGTGGTAAAAGAAAGAGAAACAATATAAAATAGAGCTTTACAAGCCTCATGAAAGAAATTTTGGTCAGTGTTTTTCAATTGGGGTTGGAGGACATTAAGTAGAAAAGTGAAAGATTTTAAAATCTTAAAATCTTAATCTGTCTCATTAAAAAAGGATCATATGAGGTAAAATGAACAGTGCATGATGTCTTCAGTGCTTTAATACCATCTTACCTAAAATATGATTCCATTATGGAAAAAAAATGAAGAGGTTTGGAAATAAAAATAATGAGCTTGTTTTTTTCTTATTTTTGAGTATAAAGAATGTAAAAGTGTAACATCACAGATACCTAGAGAAGAAAATGTCACAAAGGACAAGGACTGTACTGACAAATGCTATAGAGAAATCAGAAGTGATGAAGACAGAGATGATGCAAATTGATTTATCAATTACAAAGTAATTGTAAATTACCCAGATAGCAGCTTACTAGAGTGATGAGAAGAAAAGCCAAATTATTAAGGTTGAAATGGGAAGTGAGAAACGGAGATAGCAAGTAAATTCTATTATAAAAACAAAACAAAACAAAAAAACTATGAAATAATGCAAAACATTCAGCTATTTCAGTTATTTTATAGCACTAAAGTGAACTCTTTCTCTAACTTATGAAGCAAACATTTAAAATCTGATCACTGGTTATTTTGATCAACATTCTACATTTTCAGTTTTGGAACTAATATGTCACCTGTTTCACATTTATACATATTTTAAATTTAGAAATAAATGGTTGTACATATTACTCTGGTTTTGTTTGATTGCTTTTATAATGAAAAGGAGTGAAAAATACCTGAAATATGGAAAGCAATTTAATAAATCTGAATTTAATTTTTGTGGTTTTATTATTTTTTATATGCAGAGGTTCATTTAAGTACACAATTATAATTTAATGGGGGTGTGAAGTAAATAAAATAAACCAAAATATTACGTGAAATAATGTTTGCAAGCCTCTATTTTTTACAATATAAAACAAGAGTGATTGGTATCAATTTGAATGAAAGTTTCTGGTCTAAAACTCCATGACTAAACATTTCTAACAGAAATAATGGAATTGCTTATGACTCTTTTGGTATATCGACTCATTTGAGACCTATGGCAACTTTGGTATATTGACTCATTTGATAACCATGGCAACTTTGTAAGTACAAATATTTATCTTCTAAGATGAAAAAATTGAATCTAAATGAAGGTGAGTAGAATTTTATAGATTAGAAATATTAGAATTAACATATTATCCATAGTTTTATGATACTTAAATCAGAACTCTTGCCAATAAACTTTATCCAAAATATACCAAGAAAGCCTGTAATGTAGCCAACAAATTTTATAATTTAGTATTTTTCCCGCTGTGGTTTCTAGAAGTTCAAAGATAATTCTTACAATTACATGGATCTTATTAATCTAGTTCTAATTTTTACTTCAATATTGTTATTTTACATTTGTTACTATGTATCTAGCCATTCCTGGTTATCATTATTTGATAAGGAAGTTTATAAACCAGACATGATGATCATAAAAGATGAATAAAAGAATGAATAAAGATATCAAATAATTTTTTAACTTTTTTTTTGCTTGAATTAGAAGAGACATTTTTTCAACTGGTATTTCCATTTTAGTAGCATGTTCAAATACAATTTATTTAGTAAATATTCACTGAGTACCTATTTAAACATATTAATAACTATAAAAGGTTTAAAAGAATATGATGCACAATATAAGCAGGGGGTTGTTGCCAAAGGAGAGGCATATGGTCATTCATTAAGAGATTTCACAACGTGGTGTTTACCTCAGTAAATTCACCTTGGTTCAGTGAGTAAATTTCTCAGTTTTAAATCTAGAACTGTTGACTTTCTTGCCCAATAACAGTAGCTCCTTCTGTCAAAGATAAATGTACATAATAGCCAAGTTTGAGATACTTTTATATACATCAGCATTGCAATGTATTAATTTAAAATAAAAATATGTCTACTGAAGGAAATACATTTGTATCATCTACCAATCCTCCTTTCTTATTAAAAAACAACATAAGAAAGCCAAAGTGAAATGATAAATTTGTTTGGCAAATTTATTTGGTGAATAAGACTGAAGAATAAAAATGTTCTTTGTGAAAAAGACATAAACAAAGTTAACAGGCACATGATAGATTGAAAAAAAATATTTTTATAGTATGTAACATATAATGGATTGATATAAAAAAATACAAAGCATTAATACAAATTAAAAAGAAAATAGAATTGAATTAAGAAAAACAGAATTAAGATAACTTTAGAATAAAAGAATGTTTTGGAGGTTAGAAGCTATATGGAGAATCAATGATTAATAAAAATATTTATTTCTGTTCATTTATTCAGCTTAATTTAAATACTAAGATATCTCAATATAAATATACTAATTGCAATTAAGAAAAATAAAATTTGATCAACTGAATGTATGGGTTGAATTATCTAATTTTTTAATTTAAAAAAAGCTACATTATTGGAAATTAAATGTTCTTAATCTTTTTGTTTTATTTGGTTTAATTGAAAATTTGGTAAGATTGTAAAAGCTCACCAGCTTACTTCTTCCAACCATTCAGTTTTTAAATTCAAATTGCCCATTTACTGTCATGTATGTGGTTATTAATATAGTCCTAATTAATATTATACACAACTTTGTCCAAATTTAGCTTCAGAAGGTAACTTTATGTGCTTAACATCTGCTAAACACTATATTATATACTTAAAAAATATAAATAAAAGCAGGATCCTACCCTCAAGTTATTCATAGAGTAATAAGAAAGGTAAACCTACTAAGACGGTGGGGTGATATAAAAAATAAATGATTAATAAGGTTCAATGTACAGTGGCAGAGTGATTCTAGAATTTAGAAAGATATAGAAGAAAGCTTCAGAAGTGAGGTGAAATAAGAGAGAAATTTTGAAGGGTGAATAGGAGATTTACAAAGGAGTCTAGAGACTAAGGAGTAGAAGAAATTTGAGTGGAAGAAATTTCATGAAAGAATATGATGTATTTTATGTTACTGCTCAAAATGTACAAAGTGACTTTGAAGAATAAAATGTGGGTATAGGTCGATTTGCTTTGGAGGAGAGGTTGAGGAAGCATATGGGATGGCAATGATAAAGGCTACAGGAACAAAAGAATGGACCTCATCTGAATATTTTGGCTTAGCCTCAAGGTTTCTGCAGTCTTCCAACTACCCCTCCAAAATGCACCCCTACGTTGTAGATTGGTTCAAGCCTACAATCAGAAGAACTTCACATGAATATATCACTCATTATCTGCCAGCCATACTGACATGTAATCCTACAGCAAACCTCCTGCATTAGGAAGGAAAGATAAGTAGGAACAAACATATCCTAAAGGTATTTGTACACAGACCTGAAAAGTCAAGATTTTATCCTATTCGTAATGAGGATTTAACATTTATAATAATAAAGTAAATATTCAGACTGTGTTTATGAAACATCACTCAAGTATGGAGAATGGATTGGAGGGATATATGGGGCAGGCAAAAATGGAAGCATAAAGTTCAGGTATCCATACTCCCATGATGTTAATGGCCTTAGTTGCCAGCAGGTATTGTTTTATTTTATTACCATGAATAAAAGCAGGCTACGTGTTAGAAGAAAATAAATCTACTCTATTTCATTATTTACGTCTGTTAAACCAGATGTTAATGTCACATATTTAAGAATAAATTTAAAAATCCATTTGACTGAAAAAAGCAGAAGAGTTTGAAAGATTTGCTGAAAATATTGAAATTCACTTGGGATTTCTACTTATTATTTGTTTAAAAGCTATTACTCTACTAAACTCTACATTATGTTCAAGGAAACCACTAATAAACAGTAATAATAATGACGTGGTAAATTGTCCCTAATGAATTTCTATGCATTTCAGTAATGATTTGTATAACATGCTTAAACTATGTAGGAAAAAATAAATAGGAAATATGTGCACATATTATACTCTTTATTGTCTCATTTCACGTTATTAGATGTTCATTCATTGTGTGTGTAATAAAAATCTACTCAAGAAAATGCTATTTAAAAAATCCCCATAATTATAGCAGGGTGAATAAGTTTTGAAAGTAGAATCAATAGGTAAAATTCAACATATTTGTAAAGAAAAAAGAGATCATTTGGGAAATTTTTGAACACTTGTAATTCTATGCCCATACACCTAAATTATTATGACCTACACAATTCTGACATAATTTTATCACACCTTGGCTTTTTGTACATCTGGATTTAGTTGGAGGTTTTAGTAACATTTTTTTTTTAATCAGTCTACATTTAGTTTCAGTATTTTGTGTTAATAGCATTGGAGAAAATTTGTAGGGCTAGAGAATAATTCCTTGAAATCTTAATTTTGTCAGGAAAGATTCCCAGATAGTCTTTTGTATTTCCATACAGGAGAACTTAAAATACATAAATATTAAAATATGCAGAAGATCAAGAATATAAATCATGATGCTTAATTGATCTGCCAATCTTCTTTTTAAAAGAAAAGTGATATAAAAAATCAGCTAAATGATAACATATGATTAGTCTACACATGTAGTCAGAGTTTGGTTTTAAGTTGGACCTTATCTTAAAGTCAGGGAAATAAAGTGAGCAAGTTATGTAAATTTCTGCGTAACATTCTCATAGCATTTCCAATGGTGTGTGTGTGTGTGTGTATGTGTACATATACATATATATACATAAACTAAGGAACTATTGAATAATTAATGTGTCAATTAGCTTCACAATTTATGTCCCATTTATAGCTTGAAACAGATCACATACTCATCATTCCCATTTTCCAAATGAGAAGATTGTAGTAAATGCTATTGTTTTGCTCAATATGTAGCATTAAACATGTTTCAATATTTTAAAATATATTCTGTCTTTGTCCTCTCTTGTAGAATCTATTTTCCATGAAGATAGTAAGTAGTAAAACAAAAATTGCATGACAAAGTTATACAGGTAAAGAGAACTTTATTCAAGGCTGTTCCAATGGAGGAGAGATACCAGAAAACTGAACTCAACTCCACTGGAAAAAAGAATGTAAGAGTTACAAACAGACTTTAAGGGAAAGTAAACATCATTCTATCTTTATGGCAGAAGGAAGTTTTATAACTTGGAGCAAGAAGCCCTAACCCAAGTCAGGATCCTATCTTTCCCCCAGAGGCTAGAGTTAGGGATACTATTTTTCTTGATAATTGCATTTCAAAAAGATGGCTCTCAGGTCCTTGAGAAACACATTCTCAGGTCTTGAAACTGGTAAGAAGCTTCAAAAAATGTTTACATATCTTAGCATCCATGAAGTAATTTATAATTACAAGATTTCTAAAGTAAATTTTCTAAGAAAAGGGAGATTAGAAACCTAGAGGCAGAAAGAAGCTTGTATAAAATCAAGCAGAAGGGAATGGTAAGGCCTTCTTAGTCAAATGTGGTTCTTTATCCCTCTTCCCTGAGGTAAACGCCTTTGGTGGGCAAATTCTGCCTTCTATTTCGGTGGATGTAGGAGGTGCAAATCCCTTGCATCTTTTACCGTTTCACCTCTCCACAATAGCTTTTTCATTTTTGTTCAGGAAGGCACGTTTCTATAATCAGCTTCCTGTTCTTGTCCTAGGAAAAGCCCCTCCTATAAGCCTTTGCCTCTAGAAGAAGTCATCTTACCTCACAATCTTTCTCACTTCAGTTAGGGAAGGTCTGCAGAGATGACTGAGTGAGTGGCAACTTGGTGTGCACAGCTCCCAGGGGTTCTTTCTCATGCTAGCTTATGCATAGCTTTTAGTGATTAATTGTAACACTAGGCTGAATTTTTCTATAACCACTTGTTCTTTCTCTGGTTTCTCTTCCTCTCTTGTTCTTCCATAGGTAACCAGTGCTCACTTTCTGGCTTTCCTGGGACAGGGTCCGTATTTTTTTGTATCTCAGGCTACTGAGTCACTCTGAGATCTCAGCTATCTGATGGGTTCAAAGCAGTTTTGATTTTTAATTTGTCCAACTTTTTCTTGTTAAGTTCATAGAGATACTTTTATTTCTTTCCACATCCCAAATGAAATAAGAACTTCTATATTATTTATTCTAGAATCTCTTTTCAGTTATTACAACACACACAAAATGACTTAGCTTTGAACATCAAAATACTTCAAACCAAAGTGCCCTTCGATAGATGATTAGATAAAGATGTAGTATACACACACACACACACACACACACAGACACACACACACAAACACACAGTAAAACATTATTCAGCCATAGAAAAGGTGAAATACTGCCATTTAGGAAAATATGACTGGGTTTTGAGATAATCATGCTAAGTAAAAAAAGTCAGACAGAAGTTGGTAACCATATGATTTCACTCATATGTGAAATATAAAACTGAAAGCAACAAACAAGACAAAAATAAAAACTCAGAGACACAGACAACAGTTTAGTGGTTACCAGAGAGAAAGGTGGGGAGTGACAGGAGAGGTAGATAAGGATAAAGAGAGTCAAATATATGATGACAAAAAAAGATTTGACTTTGGGTGGCAAACACACAATGTAATATATGATAATATATTATAGAATTTGTATACTTTAAACCTGTATAATTTTATTAACCACTATCACCTCAATAAATGTAATTTAAAAAACATAAAAAAATACAAAATGCTCATGTCACATATTTTTTCATTGAGTTGTACCTTTAAAAAAGTTATAATTTAATGAAAAATACTCATTATGATATAATTTCGAAAGTATCAAAAGACTTCAGGTAGTATAGTAAAAAAAATAATAATTTTCTTAAAAGTTCTATTGTTTGTTAGTATGCAGAAGTTTCTTTATAAAAAACAAGTTTCTTTGCTGTGGGAAAATGTTATATTTGAGCTGCTATTTCTAATAATAACATACATTAAAAATTAGAAAGATTTATATTAAGATCAATCAAATAAATGAAAAATATATGTGAGTTTAGTTTTCAGCCATAAGTTTCTGGCTTTATAGTAATATTATCATAGTACTTTGTATACAATTTTAGTTTTAATATTAGCAGAAATTTTAAATATAATACAAGTAGATACATATTTAAAATTAACTGAATTATATAACTAAATATATTATGTTAAATTTAAGTCTATTATTTATTAAAACCAATGAAGATTTTAAACATTAAATTGTTTTATTCTTTTAAAAATATAAGCTTTTAAAAAAGAATATTGAAAATTAAATAATTTAATAAAAACCTAAGCCAAACTTTAATAGTAGCTTGTAATGAATATAAATTATTAGATATGGTTTAAAATTTTCAAAAAAAATTTATCTTATTTTTTTTCAGCAATAATTATGTTGTCAGAAATTCACACATGCATATTTATCTATAAAGGACTTATAAAAGTTTTGAGACTTTGATATATTCTACTATAACTAATACCTATAAACATTTAATATTTCAATGTCATTTTCTCTTTGAATTATGTTTCTGTTTCACTAAAGATCACATGCAAGGAAATAATTGATAAGATCATTGGACTCATAAATATTAAAAATAAAATTTACTTGGGGTTAAAAGAAAAACATAACTTAATTTGTTCAATAGCCAACTTTCTTGTAAATAAAAAGTAAATAATATATGGAAATGATGTCTAAATCTATCTTGAAATCTGTGTAGTTATTAACTTTATTATGTGACGGTTTTACCAGAGAATTCAGCTAGCCTGCCTTTTATTCTCCTTTAATAGTTATTAAAAGGAAGTGAATGAAGTGAAAGGGAAAAGATATAAAGTTTTGGTGTAAAATTTTCTTGCTCTTTACTAATTTCAGAATATAGACAATTATTTCTATTATGTATTTTTGACCAATGTGTTGGTAATTGCAGTCATACTTGACCTTCAACAATCTTCATGCAACTTTGTTCCCCAGAAGGCAAACTAGTGTCATTAAATTAATGGGTTTCTTTACTCTGGCTTATGTTTATGTTGCATCTTAGGGGAAGCATACCAAGAAGACGATGGGAAATAAGAAATTATTTAGAGTATCTTTTCTTCAATTTTTCTCCTTCAGTGTTCTCTGCCAGAGCCAGCTGGCTAAGAGCGAACAGTTTCCGAGAGGGGGACAGAGGATTAAGAAAAAAAGAGCAAGAGAGAAACAGAAGATAGAGTTGGGAGGGCTAACAGTGAATACTGACTGCGCCCTGAGTTTATTTAGCACAGCATATATATACCTTTGGATGTGCATGAGAAGCAACATCCACACATATGCCAAGGATTGCTTACCTTTACATAAGTTCTCTCAAAACATCCTTGTTCCTGTTTTCCTCTCTTATTCCCTGGGGCAAGGAACCTTCAACTCTTTCCATTAAGCCAAACATCCTCCTTCAGTAATCCATTAACGAACCCACCTGCCCCGCAAACTTCTAGCTTACAGGCAACTTTAACCCTGTCTGTAGGGCATTCAGCAAGAATGGCTCCCAACAATTAAACATCTTGGCCAGGATAGCAATGTTTCATTTGGGCAAGTTCAGGTTGAAGTCCTCAGCATTTGAATTACATGGAGCAGAGGAAAGATGTTTCTCCAGATGAAAATCAGAGTACTGGTACTGTTTAATATATGTAAAAAAAAAAAAAAAAAAAAAGAACTTTGTGTCTGAAAAGAGTCAGGTGACCAATAAAAGTATGAATTGTACAGATATATATATTGGAGATTGTAACCAAGATACCTAGGTAGAAAACTACTGTAATGTTGCAGGAGGTCTATAGAGACATTAGCATTATGCTATACTCCTTGTATATGAGCTCTAATCCTATCCCATGCATGCTATCACTATAGACATTGGGAGTGACACAAATCCAAATAAAATCTGCATGACATTCCAATCATGCTCTGGCTTTTAAACTCTGAATCTGATCTCCTAAGGGTTAATTTATACAATTTATCTACCTTTTGTTCTTTTTTTAATCTATGTCTTCTTGAGTACCTGAAACCATAGTAATATTTTTAGATAGATCATTTACAAAATGAGCTATTTGTACAGACTAAGATAGTGCAACAATGGCTGAAGCAGCGGTAGCAATGAGAGCCACAATAGCTACAGTTTTAGCAATGAGCAATCTTACAAACCTTTTATGTCTACTAGGGCTCTTTTAATTTTCTCTAATACCTACAGGCCTCAATCTGAATACCAAGGCTTCGTAACATTCACTGGTAACATTACAAAAGAGAGCTGTGGAATACCATTACTGCAGTCCCAGTGGGAACCGTGGAGACACAATTAGTAAGATTACAATTATTACATGTTATTGATATTATTGATTTTTTTTTATAGCAATGGTAATATTTTCTACTAATGATACATACTTGGGGTTACACAAGCCAGTACATCTTTTCTGGGTTCAGTCCAATTTCTCATTCTATTGTACCTTGGCTAAGTAGTGTTCATGGATGCAGCAAGCTTCCAAATGTAGGTTTGTGGACATCCAGTATCCGACCACCACATTCCTGCAGACAACTCCTGTTGTCCCAGTAGGGATCCTCCAGACTAGTCCTTAATGTGGTGACCTTAATCTCTGGTGGACCTTAATCTCCATCCACCATCTTCACAATGCCTGACCAGCCTCTCAGGCAGCCAACGAGGTCTATCTGCACCTTCAGGAAGAACACAAACATGCCCCCGGCCCCATACTAAAACAGGATCCAGGCCATGCCATTCATTAGTTAATGGATCTTTCCAACGAACTACTGCTCGTGGAGTCCCTGAAGGAGATCAGAGCTGTTCTGCAGCTATTTGACCATCATCATCTGTGTTTAAAAATTTTAAAGTAAAAAGAACATGATTTAAGATATTTTGAGGAGTTACAGGGCTGACTCCCCCTTTTTGTTTTGTATTTGAAGTTTGTTAACAGCAATAATAGCAGACTAAATAAGTACCAGGCTGTATTTTTAAGAAAATTATAGGGGTTAAAGCCTCTCAAATCACCTAGTTTTCTCACCCAATTTTGCAGGATCCATAATAAAGGCTCTACTGTTTTGGATGTCAAAAATATGTTTATGAAGATGAGCTATATTGATACTGGCATTATTACCAGTCTATATCCCTTGTAAATGTAATTTAACTTTATTTTAATTCTATTCAGAGGCATTGTAGTCTCTGAATGTGACCCAACCAACACCTCGATTTTTCTGCCTCTTCCCTACATTATTTCCCTTCAGAGATTTTATTCCCTTAATCTTAAAGGGATGTTGAGGGAGGAAGGTCTTTCTTCTGTAACTTTTTCAAAGCTGAGATAGGGCTGTAATCCCTACCTACTGGGAATAAAAATCCCTGAAAGCCTATTCTAAGGGCCCCAGAGGCAAAGAAACTTGGTTAATATAAGATAAGTGTACCTGTTATGGAGCAGGTGAGAACAGGGACCCACAGAGCCTAATCAAAGAGTATTGTGAGCCTTTATTAGCCCGTCAGGCGACTAATTCTACCTTGCAGGGTTAGAGGAGATCAGCCCGAGCTTCCAGAGGAGGCAATTTATAAAGCTTAAGACCATATCCTGGTGGTCTTTCAAGCAAGCAAACAAGCAGATTACAGGAAACAGCAGTTGAAGAAAGCAATAGTTGGCTGCAAACATCCCTCACAAAGGCAAATGTCCTCAGGGAACTAACTCCTAGATTAAATAGGGCACAGCAGGCAGTTTCTCCATCTGCATCCCAGTGCTGGTCAACAACCTTCTGGGGGCCAGAGCCTGGAGATATCATTTCTCTGTGACTGATTTACTGGAAAGTTTCTTACTTTTACAAACCCAGTTGTTGATTCTTTGTTTTCTACTTAGAAAAATTTTCCATAATATCAGTAGCAAACTAATAGACTAAGGAACATTAAAACACAATTTTAATTTTGTATTAGTCTATTTTTGGCTTTCAAATTTCTAATCTCATCCTTAATCACATAAAATTTCCTCTCAAGATTTCTCTTCACAAACCTTCAATCACTTGCTTATTCCTACAGTTTGTCTCTTTTCACTCATTCAGAATACCCAACCTCAAGACAAACACCCTTCCCTCAGTTTTCATCAAAATAAATCTCCATACCTTATACCCTCTGTTACCAAAAACATACATTTTTCCTTTCATCACAACTAGAATTTTTAACCGAACCACTATATTACATATAACACAGAAAAATATAGATCAGAAATCATGCACATATTCATATTCCCCATCATGGTACTGAGCAGTCTCCTCTAACTGCTCTGCATCCCCCTGGATCTGGGGGATCCTCATTCCTTCCTAATTTAGGAGAATCTGAGATGTGCTCCTCAATCTTATTCCTTTCATGCCTAAAATCTAAGCTGTCCATAGGCTGAAGGTATCAACGGACACCTTCCCTGACCCATGGACATCATAATAATCTTGGAGCCTTTCCCCAATCTTCTTCCCAAGTTTTTATATTTATAGTAACAAATTTTAAAAACTATATAACTGCTGAGATCTTACCTTGGCTCCGTGAGCACGGAGCATATTTTAAGCAAATGTATAGAGAGCATGCGAGAACAAGAGCCCCGATCCTTAGCATGGGGTTCCTTATATTAGGTTTATGGCGGGCTAACTTTGCGCGTGCGGGACAGGTTGCAGTTCCTTATTGGCTAACCATGTGGCCTGATTATGGCCTGACCTTTAAGCAAACAAACAGGATGTCTGGGTGGAGAATTCCGGCCCTTGGTCAGAGGGGATTGCAGTCTACCTTGCTGGGGGAATTTAAAATTTCCATTCCGCCATCTTAGATCTTACATCGCCATCTTAAATACATAAGTTCTCATGACCTGTTACAATAGTAATCAATAAATAAGTGATGTGTATATAGATTGATATAGAAATATTAACAGTATTATATATTTTAATATAATATAAAATATATTAACTGTATTGCATTAATATACTATATATTATAATAAATATATATGCTATACAATGAAAAGATTATTACAAAGTAGTATAACATGATAATTTTATAATTCAATGCAAATTAAATAATATTTATGCATTATTTCACAAGATTTATGGTTTTTTTCCTATGAATTTTGTGAAAACTTCTTTATTTCATTAAAATTTAACCTTATCCCTTTGGTAAAGATAGTTATAGAAAACAACAAATAAGCACAAATGCACAGAGCTGAAGGAAAAAAATTAAAGAACTGAAATTTATAGTTTTAAAATTTCTTTTTTTCTTTTTTCTTTTTTCCTTTTTTCAACTTTATTTTATTATTAGTTTTAAGTATACAATACATTGTTTATGCATTTATATAGTTTATGAAATGATTCCCCTTTTGCTCTTTCTCTCCTCTAGCTCTCCACCTACCTATTACATTAATGCTAACTGTATTCCCTATGCGATGCTCCCAGTCCCCAGGACCATCTATCAAACTACTAATTTGTATTTTTTAAACCCTTCATCCCATTCTCCGAGCCCCCCAAACACCCTCCCCTCTGGCTATCATCAGATTGTCCTCTTTATTTGTGAGTCTGTTTTTGATTAGTTTGTGCTTTCTATTTCTTAGATTCCATAAATCACTTTTGAAATCCATTTAATTTATCACATCCCATACTTTCAACATTCTACTTGATAATTTGTTAATACAAAAAAATTTGCAGTATAGTACTACTTTTAAGAATCCGAGCTCAGAGGGAGACTGCTTAAATATGAATCCCAATTTAGTCATTTACCATTGGTGACTTAATCTCTTTGTGCCTCAATTTCTTTATCTGAAAGCAGACTTTAATTCAGGACTTAATTCAGAGATTAAATGAGTATGCATACACACACAGGCACACAAGTTAACATAGCAGTGTCTGGAATATAGTAAGTGTTTTAAAATTATTACACTTTATTAACACAATCAGTCATATTAGGTATTATTTACATTTAGAAGTATAAGTATTTTCCAACAAAATGTAATGTTTTATTTCAAAAGGATGATATACTGCTACCTGTATTCCAAGTTAATTTTATATTGTTTATGGGCAATTTATCATATGACATTAAAATTGTCCCCATTGCAAAAAAATAAAAAAATAAATTTTCTTCTAAAATATTTAGGCAAACTATTATTGTACTCTGTAAATGAACTGCAATCACAACAAAACTACATTAGTCATAGAACAATTGAAAGTGGTTTCCTATAATCACCATAATTTAAAGTAGAAAACATCTTTTATTTTCTCTAGGACATCTATTTTTTGCATCTATTTTTCTGTACTTTATAATCTTTTAAAATTTTTATCTCATTATTCAGAAATTACTCCTCTTGTCTTGAAAAACTAAGAATTCAACTGCTTCTAAAAAGAGAAATGGAACTATTTCAAGATCTATCTATATACATGAGGGAAAACACATACATATAGACACATCATATATATTCTTACAAAAAATTTGGGAAACCATGAGAATGGATGGAGAGTTTGGTGAGAGGGGTGGGACAGAACAGAATTTTGAATAGAAAAACAAAAAATGAAACAACGTTAAATATATATGTGTGTGTGTGTGTGTGTGTGTGTGTGTGTGTGTGTGTGGTGTGTGTGTGTGTATGTGTGTGTGTGTGTGTGTATATATATATATATATATATATATATATAATCTGCTCAGTAATCGGTGGCAAATGTTGAACATACTCTGGAAAAATCTCTTGCTCAATAACATATATATGCAGTGTGATCACTAACCTATTAGTAAGCAATCACGTAGTAGAATCTAAATTTAAAAAAAAAATGGTATCAATGGACCTTTGAAGTAAACAAATTCGGTAGATTCAGATCAAAATATTTTTTCCCAACAATCGCAATCTGATTCTGAGCAATTGGTGATATTAAGTATCCATATAATGCATTTAGAAATACCCAAAGTAATTGGATGTTGTTTCAGTAGGTTTAAGCATGTTTTTTAAAAGCAGTCCTTTTTCAAAGCATTCCTTGAAACAAAGTGTCTTTAACAAAGTAGGTAATTAAAAAAATGTAGATAGAGTACGTGGTTCCATAGTTTAGCAGTTAGCACATCTGCTTTACATGTAGAAGGTCCTAAGTTGGTACCCCAGTAGAGCCACAGTCCACGGTCTACAGCCATGCCACCCTGAACAAGCCTGATGACTGATCTTGGAAGCTAAGCAGGGTTGTGCCTGGTTAGTACTTGGATGGGAGACCACCTAGGAAGACCAAATGTGGTAGGCATAAATGATAATAAATTTTAAAAAAATGTAGATGGAGTAAAAAGGGCCAAATATGTGATGACAAAAAGAAATCTAACTATGGATGATGAACACACAATGCAATGTGTGTATATTCCTTACTGTTGAATTGTACCTCTGAAAATTACTGAGTTTCGTTAACCAATGTCACCATTTAAAAAAATAAATAAAAAAAGAGATAAAGTTTATCAACCAACCCTGTCAAAAAAAAAAAAAAAATGTGGCTTAACCAAATATATGGTTTACACATTTAAAGTTTTTCATCTACTGTCATATATTAGGACAGTTGCCTATCCTGAATATTATTATATTAATGGATGGAAGGGGCACAATGAAATTAGACTACAGAATATTTGCATATTTTATGTTCATAGTACTGTGCTGGAGCCAACTTGCAGTTACCTTGAGAGTGATTTTGTTCCAAATCCAAGTTCAGTTGAAATTGAAGCTGGAACTGAAGTCAAAATTGGCCATGGTGGGTGTATTAACCCATGAAAATCAACAAATACTATAAATCAAGGCTCTCTGTTTTCCTCTAGAGAGCCTGTTGTAAAGCATTTACCAGCATACCGCTCATATATCCTCTAGTCAAAAAATAGACTCACTTCTTGGAGAAAATTCAGGATAAAGCCTTCTCTCTCAAAAATGTGGGTAATTTCAAGTATAGAGAAAATAATCCTATTATTGGAAATGTAACTAACATACGAGTTATATGTGAGTGCCATAAACCTCTCCAAACAAAACAAATAATGAATTAAAAAGACAAAAGCTGTCAGCACTATAGTTCCATGTAAATTTAAGTTAATAATTTTAAGTTGTAAATTATTATTACAGAACAGAATATAAATAGTTTAAACTATAAAAATGTAGAATACATACATATATATATATATATATATATATATATATATATATATATATATATTCAAAGAGTGGAGTGGAAGAGAACTGTGGTAGATGTCTACTGAATTTGTGCTTATCACTTCTGGCAAAACTGCACTCATCATGTTTTGTAGACATAACTTCCTCTTTCTCATGCCTTCAGAGAGTTAATCTTGGTCTCACCTTCAGGAGCATATTTCTTTCTCCCTCTTTTGTCAGATATAAACACACCATTCATTTTAGACCAGGGTTTCTCAACCTTGACACTATTGACATTTTCAGCCAGATAATTCTTTGTTGTGGAGAGCTATTCTGCACACTGTAGGATATTGAGCAGCATCCCTGGTCTCTATTCATTAGATTCCAGAAGCATCTATGCACATCATCACAGTTGTGACAAGCAGAAATATGTTCAGATATAGTTAAATATCCTCATAGGTACAAAATTGCCCCTTGTTAAAAATCACTGATTAAGACAAAAAGAGATGTCAAGATTTTTTTTAATTGTGGGGATTAAAAAAACTATGTTAGATAATTTATATGTAAGTTTAAGGGTTTTTTGTAGCTATTTGGCAATCAAAAGAAAAGTTGAGAAGTGTGAAAAGGCTAGCATAGTAACAGAGAGATGAGATAGAGAAAAAGAATTTTAATTTCATTAATTGAGTTTCCAATATCAGTAGTACTTAATTTGCTAAACTTAATACATTCTTTTGCTGATTCAGATTTTCTCCTTTAATGAATTTAAAATCAGGCAAAGTAAAGGCAAGTGTGAAAAAAATTATTTTTCATTTTGCCTGATTTTATTCTTTTTCCCATTTTGCTTGATTTTAAATTTGACAGATTTGTTCCTACATCTTCTCTTCTCATTTTGTACAGTATCTTTGGGTAACCCACTAAGATAAATGGAGAAATTAGGAAATAGTATAATATATTGCTTTTGCACATTTCATAATATTTAGTATACCCACCTATCCTTGGATATAATTTTCACATATGTGTACCAAGTTGCTTAGCAGCAATTAAATTTTTGATAATTTCAGAAGGTAATAGGTTTTGTTTTCATTTAATTTAGTTTATCATACATTTTTATAGAATTTACTTTTACATGCAGGCTTGAAAATTCCTACTTAACCTGAGGCCCTATTTATTTGCATTTTTCTCTATTATATATGGAGCTGACATCATCTCCTCATTTTTTCTAGGACCCTAAAGATTCATATAATTAGAATGCAAGCAGACATCTTTGAAATTGACCAAAGAAAACTTAGTCTCTTCTCTAAGAATTTATCTCTAAAAAGTAAATTATCTCTTTGTGACTAATATAAAAACTTGAATATTCATAGCAGCCATATATGTTTTTTTAATGTGTACGTATGTGTTTGCCTTATGAGTCAGAATATCAGAGGAAGAGTTGATTTGCAGAAAAAAAAATGAAGAGCAAAGCAGATATTTAGAAAGCCACATAGATAAGGTAAAGAAGAAAAGCATTGCTGATGTCAGGGCTGGCTGTATAGTTTGTGGGGCTCAGTGATAAATGAAAACATGAGATCTCTTGTTCAAAAACCAGAAAAAAATGCTGCTAAAGTTACTGAAATAAAAAACTTTTTCTCTTTTCTTTGTAGTCCCTCCTTTGACTTGTCATGGCGTTTTTAATTTCTGATGTAATGGTGCATTTCCTTGAGTACAAGAATACTTTCAGGGCAAGAGCAGACCTTCAGAAATACCCACTGATGTTTTCACACTCTGAGTTATTTTACCCTCTAGTCATTGGATTAAGAAACTATGACCCAACCACAAGTCAATCATTACAAACCACAGTGACAAAAGACCCTCCTCACCCCCCACCCCAAAGGATGATGACCTCTGTGCCAGGACACATTCAGTATGTTCTTAAATTATGGGCACATGACCATCTCAACCTGTCAAGTTGCCTGATGAATGTGCCATGGATTGCCAGCCTGGGATGGAGGTGTCTGCTGCCCATGATGCATTTCCAACTCTTACTACAGTTCTTGGGTGGGTCAGGGGGGGGTGATAGCAGTGCCTGGGCCAAGGCTTCAGGGAGTAAGGACAGCAGGGTTCACTGGGAAACTGGAAGGAAGTAAAGATTGAGCAGGCCAGCATGTCAGAGGACTGTAGAGCAACCAGCCTGAGAGGAAGGAAGCAGGACTGACTACTCACACGTGTAGGGTCTATGCTCCAATGACATACTTTTTTGTCCTAGCTAACTTCATTTATCAAATATAATTCCAGAAAGAAATATTTAGTAATGTCAACATGGCTACCACATAACATTAACCCTTAAGTACAGCCTTTCTGAATGAGAGACTCCCAGAGACTGGTCATGGGTATATAAAGCTGGCCCTAGAAGGGAGTGTGATTCCTGGTTTTGGTTTGTTCTTGAGACCCAGCTATGCCCATGTCCTTGAATTTTGGAGACAGCTATATCTTCATATAACTTGCTGTCATTTTTTGCTTAAGATAGAGTGAAAATCACTTATTTTTTTATTAGAATCCCATTTCTTTCTCTCCATTCCCCTCTTCCTCCTTTCCACTGCCCCCCTCTTTCCATGTTCCTCCCTCTCTATAATTTTTCTCTCAGCTCATTTTAACCTACAATTCTAAAATTTTTTGTGGGATATACAGTCATAAAACACCTACCATACCCTCAGTTCTGTGTCTATAATATGGGATCAATAGTTATCGCAGATAGAGGTTCTCCTTAAACTCATAATATTATAGCTTCTCTTCATGTTGAAGGATTAATAATAAAATTCTTCAAAATTCACTAAGACCAACAGTAAAATTTTTAGTTAATTAAAATGACTAAAAAGCCATAATATTGACAACCTGCAGACTTTATAAAATAATGCATTGCTCTATTTGTTCATCTTTGAGTAGATGAATGTAAAAATTATAAAATAATTATGAACAATAGAAAATTACAATCATAGTCTTAGCAAAACAAAGGTATAACAGTTCTGAAAAAAATACATATTTAGAAGCATTGTCCCTCTCCTTAAATATTTTCTGCTTTTAAGTCAAATTCTTTATCTGAATTTACACTCCAAACAACATGCATTAATATTCAAAGTGCTAAGGAATACAATAATAGGTTAGAACTCCACTTTAAACAAAAATCCTATTTGTAACTTTAATATACTTAGGCCATTGAATATATTCTTCATTCTTAAATAATTTCCAAAGTACCCACAAAGTTAATTTTATTGCGCTTCTTCCAGTAAAGGACAGCTCTTGTTGTTAGCATATTGAAATCATAAAAAAATTATAACTTTTAGATGCACATTTTAGAATAAAATGGAAGAGTATTATTTGTAGGCTGAAGAAAAAGGCACTGCTGTAATTTCTACAAAAATTCTAAAACACTTTTTCTGGTATTAAAAGAATATACATATTGATATGTTCTGTGGCTTAGAAAAGGACTGCAAACCAAGAAAACATTTTCTCTAATGAAACAGTGCATCTATTCTAAGCTATTTTTTTTTTGTTTTATATTCTATTTGAGATGCTATTTTTAAAGTTTTTAAAGTTTTGTTAATATTGACTCATTTTTGAAAGTTATATAAACTTTATATGTCTTATACCTTACATCTTGAAAAAAACCCAACTTGATATATTACCCATTTATTATTATCCTTTTTATATATTGTTAGATTAGATTTACTAAAACCATATTAAAACTTTTTGTAACTATGTTCATGGGACTATGGCTTCATAGTTTTATTCTAATTCATTTGTTTTTAGTTTAGGTAGGGTAAAGCTGGCTTCACAGAATTTGTTTTGAAGCAGTGTCTCTTTTTCAATTACCACTTAACTGTCTCTCCACTTCTTTTGATACTCTTTGGCATTTCGGTTGGCTAGCCAGAGAGATCCAATTAAAAGCATAAGTCTGATCATGTCTCATCTTTTAATACTATGTGAATGCTCACTACATTTATATATTTTTATAAATATCCAACTGCCATTCTCAAAGACTCACTTCTCTGTAAGAATGATATGTATAACCACATCTGACAGCAATGGTGTAATTCAAGTTTAGTTGCAGATAAGAAAAAATACTCTTACAGGAATGACTATAATCAGGTCCTGGGTTGCTAACAAATCACTAGGAGATATAGAGTAGTAGGTTCTAGACCAAACATCTGCAACAATTCTCACTCCTCCAGAGTTATGTTGTTACTGCCATGATAGACCAAATTGCCACTGAGGCTTCAGGAACCTGCTACCTCAGGAAACTTCTATCAATATGTACTTTCTATCAATAAATAGATGCCTTGTGCCTCATTGTTCCCCCTCATTTAATTCAGATTTGTATTAAAAAATCACAGATGTGCATCAGTTTGTAGAATCTAAATCACTCAGAAATAGCCAAGCTTCAAAGGAGTTTAAAATGTGTAAATACTCATTTTTGTATGTGTGTTTGTTGCTGGGGTTTTTTGGAGGGTTTTTTGTTTTATTGTTTTTCTTTTTTTTTAGCTGTTTAACTTAGAAGGTTCAATGTTTAAGGGATTAGACTGGACAATGCATAATCCAATCTCCAGATGACAATTACTTCAAATGGTAGCCTTGTATTTGTGCATTGCAACAGCTCTGTTATATTGAAAAATAATTTATGCAATTAAATAAATATTACTATACCTTCATGTTTTTGTCATATTTAAAAGAGAGTAAAAGGAATACAGAAAATAATGAAGATTCATATTCTCTTTCAACATTATGATATTTTATTTTATCATAATATTTTAATTAAATCAAACACTAATTTATTTTATGGTGACTTTAGAATAACAAGATGCAATTACAGCATAAAATGCTGGTCTAAATTATTTTATGTTACATATAAAATATAAGGAAGAAGTTACAGGATGTAGTAACTTCTCCAAGATTAAATAGCAATATGTTTTATTATTATTTATATAGAGTATAAATACAATGTAACTAAGGCTACTTCCAAAAACTCCTCAGAGAAATTTCTGCATTATGTATTACTGTACCAGCCAATAAATAATAGAAATAATATAATCAAATTAAATAATTTTCTTGTTTAGTACAAGAGAAAAAAAGAACAGTTTGCAAAATAGTTAAGTATTAAATATTTTGTTACTTAAAAGAAGGTTAAGTATTTTGGACATCCTGACATTAACTTAGATTCCTTTAATTTTTATATTAAAAATATTGGGAACAGTGGTTTTTTTTTTTATTTTACTCAGTTCCAGTATATTCACACACACAGATACACGTGTGCATGCACGTACACACACATTTTGGCTATCATAACATTGTCAAGTCTACAGCAAACTAATTTTTTTTTGTCCTGCTTTAGCAAAAATATATTTTTTTTACTTTTCCATCATTATAGATATAATTTTGGACAACGGTAACCTCTTAGACTTCTTGGCTTCAAGTAGATCTTGGCAAGACCTCTTCAAGTTTAAAAAGCAAAATGGTTCATTATATGCAAATTTTCCTGCAAAGAAGAATAAATTTTAAACTCATTGAGCAATTGCTCAACTATTTCAAACCTGTTCACAGCTTAGGGTTTATAACATCAGATGTTTAATAAATATGTGTCATAGAACTCAGTGGGGGATATTTATGCAAATGAAATCAACAAACAAGTATCTGCAAAACTATCAAAAAGTGTGTGTGTGTATGTGTGTGTGTGCGTGTGTGTGTGTGTGTGTGTGTGTGTGTGTGTGTGTGTGTGTGTTTAGGTGGGAATTAAGAATCCCAGTGGATGTTTCTAAGCGATAGTCTTTCTTTTAAGAGATACACCACTGATTGGGGACATAAACACACACACACACACACACACACACACACACACACACACAGTTTAACAATTTTCACATTATAACATTTCTAAAATTGGGATATGTCTTACAATCAATAGTGTACTACTATTTTAGTTTGTCAAACTGTTATTTTTAAAATGCTGTCATTGTTTTCACATGCACAAAACCTTGTTGAATAATCAAGACAGCATCAACCCCAAACTTAAAGAGTGGGAGGTTATACCTTTGAAGAAAAATTCAGATGTGGTACCAGAGCTCTCTCTTAAGAAATAAACTACTAATGTTCTTCATAATGAAGAATAATACTATATAGCAAATATTGACTCTCTCGAGTTGAAAAACTTTACCTTCTTTATTTCACTTTTCTTTTCCTTCTTATGTATGCACATGAGTGTCATATAATAAAATATTTTTTAAATAAGTCTAAAAGTCCTATTTCTACTACTGTAAGATAATTCTAAGTAGAATAACACATTATATATTAATTATACTAATGGTGAGTTTCTGTTTTTTATATAATTAAAAAGTTTGTATACGAGACACTCAACATGCCTTAGATTTGATGAAATATGGTGATAGTGATATAATATAAAACTATTAAATTAGAGAAAATACCAATACCTATGCAAGATGAGGTGAGAACAATGAATTAGAATAGTCTGTGTAAGTCAGGGGAATATTTAAAAAGAAGTAACAGTGGAAACAAGTCTTGAAGGATATACAAGGTTTTACCAGAAAAAAATGTATAAAGTGTTTTGCAGGTAATATATATAAAGACATGACAGCAAACTGTGCTTTAAAAAAAAAAAAAACATAAATGCAATTAAAACATTTTGCAGGATGTTTTTAAAAATATTATTCCAGAGAAATGTTCAGCAAAGAAAGGTGTCTATGATCAAATAAGCTTAGGAAAAACTTCATATTGTATTTTTCCCTCCTTGAAAATTTCACAAAAATGAATTAATGTATTAGAAATTTGCTTTAATTTTTTAAACTAACTATATTTAACCCAGGACACACTCTTAGAAATGACGGGGCAGAGAATGAATTAAAAGGGAAAGAGTCCACAGAGATGGGATTTGTTATATAAAATGGACCCTTAGGCCTTTTTCATATCAAGTGAGCAAGATTCTTCAAATGGTTTTTGTTTTCTTCTTAAAGAAATGAATAGACATTAGGTTGTGAAAATTAATAAACAAATCTCATTTAAAATGGAGTGAAAAAGCTAGAAGAGAGAACTCTCAACGTATTCTTCAGAAAGAGACCTATCTTGCATCTTCGACAGGTAGTAATACTTCACTAGTACCTCAACAGGAGAAAAAAAACAAAAGTTCTTCCTTGCCCAGTAAACACAGCTAATAGAAAACTGCCATAACTCAGAGCCAATAAAAAGTCGCTATAATTTGAACTCAATTTCCTTCAATGGACTCTTAATTTACAACAGCCCCTCCCAAGTTCACAAAAGAGCATTTCTTTCCTTTGTTTCTCTAGACTCACTCATAATTGACCCTTAGACTGTATGTTCAGCATTTTAATTTTTTATTATTCTCAAATAAACCCATTTTTCTGGAGAAATAACTGGTTGTCTATTTGTTAAATGTCAACAGGGAATAAACAGAGAGTTCCTATTTGAATTTTAAAAATTAAAAAACAAAAATTTTATTTGCCAAAATTGTTTAAATAAATAAATCTAAATGAAAAATATTTTATAAAATTAACTGTTAGCTTCTCAACAAGAAAAAGTAAGTATGGTGCTCTTTTTACCCCTACATAATAGACATTCAATGTGAATGCTAATAATATAAATTTCCAAAATGTAATTTAAAAATAACTTAAAATAAAAAAAATAGAATTGGAAATCTCATTGATTTTCTATGAGGCATATTACAGATAACTGATTTTTAAAATATTTATAAAGCTATTGAAATATAAACATAATAATTCAATAAAATTTAAATATTAAAAAATAACTATTATGACAAAACCATTTATTCAAGAGAGACTAAAATGAAATTTGTTTATATAATCTAAAAATATAGTTTATAGTCATGCCACCCTGAACAAGCGTGATATCTGATCTCAGAAGCTAAGCAGGGTCAGCCCTGGTTAGTACTTGGATGGGAGACCACCTAGAAAAACCAGGTGCTATGCATGTAAAAAATAAAAAAATAAGAAATTGTAAGCTGACAAGGTCCTTGCAGTCTGTGAGATCAACCAAGAATTAACTCACCTAAAATATATATATAAAGTAAATAAATAAAATAAAAATGTTGACAGCATTACATGTAAATTCCATATGTGTAAAAATATATATTTACATATAAAATTTTAAAATTTAATTAATTCACAATTTATTTCTTCAAAAATAGAATAAATTAACCATTCTTATTAAAATATATACTAGAATTAGTTCATATCTTCTTGGATGTGATTAAGCAAAATGATACTCTGGATCTCCAGGCAAAATTTATGTATGTTTAAAATTAATCATTTGAAAGTTTGTCATCAGAGGTTTTTAAGCAGCCCACAACAGGTAGAACACATTTTAACAAACCTTTATAACAAATCAACTTTTAAAATCTTACTGATGAGGATTGACCCTTTAGTGAGTTAACATCATGTACAGCAAGAAGATGTATTGTTTTGATGTACCAGATATATTAGGCATGTCTTTGCATATTATTAAGTATAAAGTTAGGTTAGATAATGCTGTTAAGGCTGCAGGAGAACGACCATGACTTTCACAGAATATTATGCACACTGGTCAAATACACTAAACACTAGCAAAACCCCCACGTATTATTTTAGGCAAAAAAATATAATTAGTAGGTCAAAGCAATTCTGAATTCCCAATATTTTCCACATGGTGTATAATCTGTGGACTTTTTTATTCTAGTTTTTCCTAGAAATAAAATGAAAAGTAAACTGGATGCCTAGGAAATTGTACAGCTGTGGGTCTCAGTTACTTGGTTGACTTTTTTTTTTTTTTTTTTTCCAGCAAGAGCAATAGCAGCAGTGGCAACTTCTGGATAGTTGGCTGACTGCACTATGAAAAGTGACTGACCAGATACTGGGTCCTTAAATTTGTGTCCAGTGACTTGCCTGAGGATCAGTCAGCTGTGGCTCTCTAGGAGAACCTGCCCAGATGGATACCATACTCCTCTGATAGACCTGCCATTGTCAAGAATTTGTTCAGCTTATATGTCTAAAATAAATTTTGTTTAAGGTTTTGATGATTTCTTCCACATGTTAAGACCCTTTTTATGATATAGAACAAAGGCTAAAAGCATTTAAGTGGAAGCAAAATTGGGGGTTCAAAAGATCCATTGGCTGGCTCACATTTGATGAATTATTAAATTTTGAATTTCACAATGTGATAGAGAATTCATTTTTCAATGTACCAGATGAAATACAAATTCTACCAAAATGAAAGAACCCTTTAAGATGACAGGTTATAGCAATGCTGAAAAAATGAATAATTTTAACCACAAGAAATTTTATTTACAAGTAATACAAAGAAAGAAACACTTTCATTTCATAATTAACACCATTGAATGAACAGAAGATTTTTATAGTAAGAATATAACTTTCTTTTAGATGTCTAGACCTAATGTGCAGAGGTTAACCACAAAGTAAGACTTATAGTATATCAGGTTTTGATGAGGTCCTAAAAATGTTAACTTTCTAATGTTTAATTGCTCTGCAAATGAGTATTTTGTCCAGCTATGCCTTGAGACTGTAAATAAGAGGAATTCACCACTTTCTGTGGCACACAATTGGAAAGTATTTCCGTGTCTTTCATAAAATCATTAGCCCTTTAGTTTAGATCTGATTATATCTGTGAGGACCAATGTATTTGATTCTGCTCACATTAGTCTACTTTGTAAATATTTAAAAACAACCATCATATTCTACTACTTCTCATGTTGGATCATTTTATCTCCAGACTAGCAAACTCAGTGTCAAAGGAATTTTTAAAACATATCTCAGAACCATTTACTTTCCTTAAATGCATTCAATTTGGATATATACCTCTTCTAAAGTGAGATCCTCATAATTAAGAGTCACAATTGTGGAATATAACACATTCTTTAAAGACAAACTAGTTTATTAGAAAATGTAAATAACGCACATGGTAGATTCAAGGATACAAAAACCCCACAGGAAATTCCAGCAATATCAAAATCCAGATGGTCATTCTTTATTCTTTCTGATTAGGCAAAAAAGAGTGTTTTGCTCCTGTCTACCTTCTTGAGTAGTGACAAAATTCTTAAGACTCACTATTACCTTTGTTGGTTAATAAAATAAACTCTTGCATCCACTCTTATACCCTCACAAAACTTATAATCTAATGAGATAAAGGCAAGATAAAGATAGATTATACTAAGTAATCCTGTTGAAGCATAACATGTTAAATCTTTTCTATTATGGAGATATGAATTCTCCACGGTCCCCAAATTCTTTTTGTTCATTATCTTTTATGACTTGGATAACTAACCTAGAGAAATCACACTTATTCTATTTAACCTTTCATTCTTGTTGTTTCTCCATCATTCATTTATTTCAGAAGTATTTTTATTTGCTCACTAAATTCATGAAAATCTCTCTCAGTCTTTGTAATATTTTTTGTTCAATTGCTTTTTCTTTTTTCATTCCAATTTTCATAAGACTGGAATTTCCATAATGTACCTGTTATAACTAAAAATTAAATCTACAAAATCCATATAAGCAACACCAGTAGTATATTTTTTAGCAAATAAAAATGATTTTTCTTTAAAAATAAAATGATAAAAAATGTCAAGGTCATTTTTCTGATAATTTTGAAAGTGTTTAGAAGATTCTTTAAGAAATTCTAAATCATGTTTTTATTTTATACCCTCATTTTTTGCTTAATATGAAACATAAATGCTCAAGTTATTTATTAGAACTCATCATTTAAGCTTTTAAAATAATTTTGCTTAATTTTATTTTTATATATAAATGCATAATAGTTCTATTATGTTTAAAATTTTTTAAAAGAATATCTTAAAAATCAAAATTTATGTGCAAATAGAAATGTGCTTGCTTGTTTTTAAATAACCAATATATAAACATCAGGGAATACAATGTACACATGTTGAATACTTCATGTGCTGTTTTTCACAAGTGCACATCAATGAAATAATCTCTTTCTAAATTTAATAGTCATGCCCAAATCCTTATATTATTTCACCCATGACAACTTATGAGATTTTAATATTCAGTTGAATTATTCATCTTAAAGAACTCTTGGCTTGGGACTGTCAGTTAAATTGCTGCAATCAATGAGATGATTATGTGAGATGTTTTTGCATTTTAATAATATTCTCCCTCAAAATATGTTGCTAAATTTAGAATGATCAAAAAAGAACAATCATATCAATTCTACTGTTTTGGGTATTACATGAGCCATCCTAGGCAAAATAATAATAATAAACAATAAAATAGATACAGATATTAGAAATAAAGTTTATTTTTCTTTATTTGTGGATGATATACTTATATCCAAAAAAATATTTAAAAAGTTTAACTACTTATTAAATATTACCCAAGTACTACATAAAAAAGATATATGCTAGCAACAATTAATTAGAAAGTATAATTTCAAAACATTTTATAGTAATAGAATTTTCAGCATATAGAAATAGCCAAAAAAAGCAAGATATTTATAGTTATAATGTTTAATAAATGTTTTAAATAAGACAATTAAATAGAAAAGATGTTACATAAATGGAAATGCTCAATATTCAAAATATATCAATTCTTTATAAATTAATACAAAAATTTAAAGCAATAAAATCAAAACCCCTAAGATTTTTTTAAGTTAAAATTTAAACTTTTTTCTTTTATGATGAGTTTTTAATTTTATACAAACACATCTATATTTTCTATTATAGCTTTTTAAATTTTTTAATTTATGTTTATATACAATAATATATTAATTCAACGTAGTTATTAGCCATTTATAACTTACAAAGTGATCATCCCGATAAGACTAGTACACAATATTATTTACTATATTCTTTATGCTGTACTCTGCATCTTGTGACTATTTTTATAACTGGAAATTTGCACTTCTTAATCCCTTTACTTTTTTGCACATCCTCCCAACCCCACTTCTATCTGCCAATTATCAATTTCTTCTCTGTATCTATGAGTTTGTTCTGCTGTGTTTGTTTTATAGATTTGACATAAATGTGAAATCATATGGTATTTGTATTTCTCTGTCTAACTTATTTCACTTAGCATAATACCCTCTAGGTTTATCCATGTTGTCAAAAATGGTAAGATTTTATTTTTTATGGTTGAGTAATATTCTATTCTATATATGTACCACTTCTTTATCCATTCATTTATTAATAGACACATAAGTTGCTTTTATATCTTGGCTATTGTAACTAATGCTGTGATGGACATAGAAGTGCATGTCTTTTTAAATTGATATTTTGCAATTCTTCAGATAAATACCCAGAAGTGGAATTGCTAGGCCACATGGAAGTTCTACTTTTTTTTTTGAGGAAAAAATATACTATTGTTTCTCTTTTTTTCCTCCAACTTTATTGAAGTATAACAGAAAATTAGTTGCTCATATTTACTTTGTACAATTCAATGAGGTTTTTTTTTTGTTTTTTTGTTTTTTTTTACAATTATAGTTGGCATACAGTAATATGTTAGTTTCAGTTATACAGCATAATGATTAGGATCTATATAACTCATAAAGTGGTCACCCCATTAAATCAAGTTCTCCTTTTTTCCCTTACGGAGTTTTTACAACATTGTTGACTATTTTCCTTATGCTACACTTTATATCTCCATGGCTATTTTGCATCTATCCATTTGTATTTCTTAATCCCTTTGATTTTTTTCATCATGTCTCCAATCCCTCTCCCATCTAGTAGCCCTAAAAATATTTTCTGTATCTATATTTGTTTTCATTTTTCTTGTTATTTTGTTCTTTAGATTCCGTATTTATGTGAAATCATGCGGTATTTGTCTTTCTCTATCTGACTTACTTCATTAAGTGCAATACTCTCTAGGTCCATCAAAGGGAATATCTTTTTCCATCCCCTTCCATTTAGTCTGTCTGTGTCTTTTACTCTAAAGTGAGTCTCTTATAGGCAGCATATGTAGGGGTCTTATTTTCTTATTTATTCAGCTTCCCCATCTTTTATTTAGAGCATTTTATTCTTTTCCATTTTAGATCTTTGTTGATAAATATTCAGTTATTACCATTCTTTCTTCATGTTTTTAAAACATGTTTTTCATAAAAAAAGGTCTCTCCAACAATTCTTGTAATATTGGCTTTGTGCTGATGAATTCTTTTAGTTAATTTTTTTTGTCTGAGAAGGTCTTTATCTGTCCTTCAACTCTAAATGATAGCTTTGCTGGATAATGTATTTTTGGTTGTAGATCCCAAGTTTTCAACACTTTGAATATTTTGTGCCACACTCATGTCCTGCAAAGTTTTCTTTGAGAAATCAACTGCCAGTCTTACAAAAGCTCCCTCATAGGTAACTAATTGCTTTTCTTTTGCTTCTTTTAAGATTCTTTGTATTTAACCTTTGACATTTTAATTATGATGTGTCTTGGGTGAGCCTCTTTGGGTTCATTTTTTGGGGGACTTTCTGAGCTTCCTGAGTTTGCATGTCTATTTCCTTCACCAGGTTAGGGAAGTTTTCCATCATTATTTCTTCAAAGATATATTCAACTTCTTACTCTCCCTCTTCAGGTACCCCTATGACATGGATGTTGTTACCCATAGTTTTGTCCCATAGGCTCCTTAAATTATTATCAGAGTCTTGGCTTTTTTTTCCTTGACATTCTGATTGGGTGTCCTTGGCTTCCCTATCCAGTATATTGGTGTTTCAATCCTTTTCTTCTTTCACTCTGCTGATTCTCTCTAATATACTCTTCATGTCAGATAATGTATTCTTCATTTCTGACTAGTTCCCTTTTATAATTTTCATTTTCATTTTTATGTTTTTTATCTCTTTGTTAAAGTTCTCATTGAGTTTATCTACACTTCCCTTAATTTGATTGAGCATCTTCATAAGTGTTTTGAACTCTACATCTGTTAGAGTACTTGATTCCATTTTTTCTTGATTTCTGTTTTGTTCTCTCATATGGTTTCTGCTTCTTTGTCTTCCAGTTTTGGCTGCCTTTCTATGTCTGTTTCTATGTACTAATCAAAGCTCCTAAGTCTCAGTCTTATTAACGTGGCTTTGTGTAATAGGCATCCAACAGCACAGTCCTGAGAGAGTGTCAGCTGCAGCCCAAGTTTAGCCCTGTCTCTTCCCCTCTGGAGCCACCTGTTAAGATTCAGCAAGCAACCCCCAGATGCTGTACTTATAGTTGTCTCAAGAAGCCATGCCAGAAACAGAAGTCAACTACCACAGTGTTCTGAGATAGCTAGTCGGATATGAGCAACAGGGGGACAAAAAAATAGGGTCTCAACTCTGTAACCATAGAAACTTTCCTTGAAGACCTTCCTTAAGGATCCCTCAGAAATACCTCCCTTTTAAGGTTATAAAGTACTCCAAATCCTAGAGCACAAAGACCATAAAAGTTGCTGGCCTAAATTAACTACAGACGCAGGCACAGAAAGTACTGCCCCTAACGTCAGCTTTATTATACCATCATTATAATCTCATGACTATTCCTGGAAGTTCACGAATCTAATAATAATAGACTGAATTCTGGGTAAGCACCTGGGCACTAGGCAATATTATCTAACAGGCAGGTGTTAATCAAGGTGACCTCACCTGCCAATCACCTAGGAATGTCTTTAGGAGCATCCCATCACAGCCCCAAATATAATGTAGACCTTTCCTTCCCCCAGGGTAACAGCTCTCCATCTTCCCTACCTATAACCTGTACCCCTCCTTAAAGGTACGTAACCTTATTTCCATGTGGCTAGACAGTTTTAGGATTAATCTCTTTTCTACCTCATAATGAGTTTTTTTAATAAATGAATATTTCTCATATTCACTGAGTTGAAATTCATTCCTTCAGGGACCTAGAGGTGTGTGTTACCAGAACTCCGATTGCTCCAATGGTAACAATTTGAGTCTTGACGATGTTCAGTTAGTGGCACAGAACTCACAGAGGACACAACTGTGGTCCGGGTGGGGCCTCGAATTGGTAAGGCAGAGTTTTCAGGGAACCCTCTGGGAAGGGCAACCTCTGTTATCCAGTTTGATGATATCTCAGCTATGGCGGCGCTGCCTCCACACACCAGGAGGAAAGAGAGCTCAAGAGAACAATGGATACTGCCAGTACATCTGCCTCGGAGAAAGCCTCACCTCTGGCCCTCGCTCTGACAACTAAGTGTCTTCCTATAATCCCCTGGTGTCTCCCAAGCAGCCGACCCCGGAGCTGGTGCTCAGAGGGAGCAAGTCCATCACTGAGAAAGTCTGCTTGAGGACACAGCCCCTTTAAGAGGCATCTGCCCCACTCAGCCGTTCGGGACCCAGCAGTGCACATCCTTCCCTTCTCCCACTTCTACTGTTGCAGGTTGATTAATTATTTCTCTCCCTAGTATAGGGCTTTTCTTCATCTATACCCCCAGTGACTCTGCTGTCTGTTTACTTTGTGTTTTTGTATCAACTTTGATGTAGTTGCAAGAGGGGATGAACAAAGCTTCTATCATCTATGCCATTTTTCTCTCATTTAAACTTATATTATTTTTCATAGTGGCTGCATCAATTTACAGTCCTAACAATAAACAAGAGTTCCCTTTTCTCCACTTTCTCACCAACATTTGTTTGTTGATTTATTGATGATAGCCTTTCTGACAGAAGTAAAATGATATTTCACTGTGGTTTTAATTTGCATTTATTTCTCTGACGATTAGTGATATTGAGCATCTTTTCATATTCCATAAGCCATCTGTATGTTCTCTTTGGAGATATATCATTCAGGCTCTCTGCCAGGTTTTTAATTGGATTGTTTGTGTTTTGGGTGTTGTCATGTTATTTCCTTATATATCTTAGATACTAACCCCTTATCCAATGTACCTTTGGCAAATATCTTTCTGTATTTAGTAGGTTATCTTTTTGTTTTGTTGATAGTTTCTTTTACTGTGTAAAAATTCTTTAGTTTGATGAAGTCTCATTTGTTTATTTTTTTATTATTATTTCTCTTGCTTGAGAAGACATCTAAAAAAATTTTACTAAGAGTGATGATAAAGAGTTTATTGTCTATGCTTCCTTTGAGGAGTTTTATTATTTTGGGGCTTACATTCAAGACTAATTCATTTTGAATTTATTCTTATATGTGCTGTAAGAAAGTGGTTCAATTTTACTCTTGTTCTCTCCAGTTTTTCTAAAGTCATTTATTGAATAGACTGTTTTTACCCCATTGTATATTTTTGCCTCATTTGTCATAGATTAATTGATCCTATAGATATGGATTTATTTCTGGGTTAACTATTTTGTTCCTTTAATCTATGTGTCTATTTTATGCCAGTATCATGCTGTTTGTATTATTGTAGCCCTGTAGTATAATAGTTTGATATCAGGTAGTGTGACACCTCCAACTTTGTTGTTCTTTCTCAAGATTGCTTTGGCTATTCATAATCTTTTGTGGTCTCATATAAACTTTAGTATTATTTCTTCTGGTTCTATAAAAAATGCCATTGGTATTTGATAGAAATTGCATCAAATCTATAGATTGCTTTGGGTCATATGGACATTTTAATGATGTTAATTCTTCATATCCATGAGCATAGTATATGCTTCCATTTATTTATATTAATTTTTTTCTTTAATGACCTATAATTTTCAGAGTAAAGGTCTTTTATCTCCTTGATTAAATTTATACCTAGGTGTTTCATTCTTGTTGATGAAATTGTAAATGAGATTGTTTTCTTAATTTCTCTTTCTAATCATTTGTTATTGGTATATAAAAATGCAACTAAGTTACAAATATTAATTTTGTATTTTGCTACTTCACTGAATTCATTTATTGGGTCTAATAGCTTTTTGGTGAATTCTTTTGGGTTCTCTATATATAGTATCATGTCATCTGCAATAATGACAATTTTACTTCTTTGTTTCAAATTCAAATGCCTTTATTTCTTTAACTTGTCTGACTGCTGGGCTTAGGACGCCCAATATTATGTTGAATTAAAGTGGTGAAAGTAGACATCCTTGTCTTGTTTCTAATCTTAAAGAAAGATTTCAGCTCTTCCATGTTGAGTATGACGTTAGCCTTTGTCATATATGGCCTTTATTATGTTGAGGTATGTTCTCTTTATTCCCACTTGGCTGAGAGTTTTTACCATAAATGGATATTTGATTTTGTCAAATGCTTTCACTACATTTATCAATATGATCATATGATTTTTGTCCTTCATTTTATTTATGCGGTGTATCTCATTAATTGCTTTCAGATATTGAAACATCTTTGCATCCTGGGAATAAATTTCACTTGATCGTGGCATATGCTCTTTTTAATGTATTGCAGATTTTGTTTGCTAATATTTTGTTGATGATTTTTTGCATCTATATTCATCAGGGAATCAGCCTATAATTTTCTTTTCTGTAGTGTTTTTTTGTGTGTTTGTTTTTGTTTTTGTATTAGGATAATTCTGGCTTTGTAAAATGAATTTGGGAGCTTTTATTCCTCTTCAATTTTTGAAATAGTTTGAAAAGACTAAGTATTAATTTGTTTTTGAATGTTTAGTAAAATTCCCCTGTGAAGTCATCTGAACCAGGGCTTTTGATTTTTGGAAGTTTTCTGATTATGGATGCAATTTTATTAGTAGTAATCAGTCTGCTCAGATTTTTTTGTTTCTTCTTAATTTGACTTTGGAAGATTGGAAGATTTATCAATTTCTTCTAGATTGTTCAATTTGTGGACATATAATTGTTTATGGTATTTCCTTGTAATCTATTGTATTTCTGTGGTGTTGGTTGTCACTTCTCCACTTTCATTTCAGATTGTATTTATTTTCCTGATGAATCTGGTGAAATGTTTATCAATTTTGTTTATTTTTTTCAAAGCACCAGTTCTTGGTTTCATTGATTTTTTTTTCTTTTTTAACTCTATTTTATTTATTTTTACTCTGATTTTTATTACTTTCTTTATTCTACTCACTTTAGACTTTGATTTTCTTTTCTTAGTTTCCATAGATGTAAATTTAGATTATCCATTTGAGTTTTTTTGTTTGTATGTTTGTTTCTTGAGTTAGGCTGTATTGCTATAAATTTCCTGCTTAGAACTGCTTTGACTGTGTCTGATAGATTTTTGGATTGTTTTATTTACATCTTTATTTCAAGGTATCTTTTGATTTACTCCTTGATTTTATTGTTAACCCACTCATTGTTTATTAACACATTATTAAGCCTCCATATGTTTGTATGTTTTTCAGTTTTTTTCTTGTAATTGATTTCTGTTTTCATATCATTGTAATTGGAGAAGATGTTTTATATAATTTTAATTTATTGAGATGATTTATTTTGTGTCCTAATATGTGGTCTGTCCTAAATAATGTTTCAAGTAAACCTGAGACAAATGTATATTATGCTGTTTTTGGGTTAAATATCATAAACATATAAATTAAGGCTATGTGGTTTAACATGTTGTTTAGAACCACCGTTTACAGGTTGATTTTCTGCCTAGATGATCTATCTGTTTATGTCAATGGAGTATTAAAATCTCATACTATGTTTGTATTACTGTTGATCTTTTCCTTTATGTTGTCAATATTTGCTTGATATATTTCAGTCCTCCTACATAGGCTATGTAATTGTGCATAAGAGCTATGTCTTCTTGTTAGATAGATCTCCTTGACTTTAGGAAATTGTCATTTTTCTCTCTTGTTACAGCTCTTGTTTTAAAGTCTATTTTGCCTAATATAAGTGTTGATACCCCAGATTTTTGTTTGTTTGTTTACATTTGCATGAAAAATTATTTTGCATTCCTTTACTTTTAGTCTGTGGGTGTCGTTTGATCTGAAGGGCCCACTAGTTGGTGACATATATAGAGATCTTTTTAAAAAATTCATTCAGCTACCCAATGTCTTTTGATTGTAGCATTTAGCCCATTTAGATTTTTTTTTTTTTTTTTTAGGTGAGGCAATCCTTGGTGGACCTCACAGATTGCAAGGACCTTGTCAGCTTACAATCCCTTATTTTTTATGCCTACAGCACCTGGTCTCCCTAGGCAGTCTCTTATTCAAGTACTAAGTAGGCCTGATCCTGCTTAGTTTCCAAGATCAGACAGGATTGGGCTTGTTCAGGGTGGCAAGGCTGTAGGCCCATTTACATTTAAAGTAATTGTTGATAGATATGTAGTTATTATTCATATTTTTTTTTCTTAAAGAAAAAGAGTCCCTTTAACATTTCTTATAATACTGGTCTGGCTGTAATAAACTCCTTTAGGCTTTTTTTTTTAATTTTGGGGAGAGTATACTTTTTATTTGTCCTTCGATTTTAAATGATAGCCTTGCTAGGTTAAATAATCTTGGTTGTATATCTTGCTTTTCCTTCTTTCTCTTTCTTTATTGAAGTGACATTGATCAACAAAATCCAATAAGTTTCAAGTGTACAATTCAACAGTATGTTGTATATATATATATTGCATTGTGTGTTCACCATTCATAGATTTCCTTCTATCACCAAATATTTAACCCCATTACCTCTACCTTCCCCCCTTCCCTCTAGTAACCACTAATTTACTGTCCATGCCCATGAGTCTCTGTCATGTTTGTTTGTTGCTTTTAGATTTATATCTCACATATGAATGATATCGTGTAGTTTTCAACTTTTTCTGTCTGGCTTATTTCACTTAGCATAATTATCTCAAGATCCATCTAAGTTGTCACAAATGATAGTATTTCATCTCTTCTTGTGACTGAGTAATATTCATTGTATATATGTACCACAGCTTCTTTAGCCAATAATCTATGAAAGAACAATTTAGTTGCTTCCACGTCCTGGCCACTGTGAATAATATTGCTATGAACATCGGGGTGCATATATCTTTGTGAATTAATGTTTTTAAGTTTTGAGGGTAAATTCCCAAAAGAGAGATTGCTGGATCATATGGTAATTCAATTCTTAGTTTTTGAGGAACCCCCATCCTGTTTTCCATAGTGATTGTTTCATTTTGCAGTCCTACCAGCAGTGTATGAAGATTTCTTTTCCCCTGCAACCTCTCCAATATTTGTTATTACTTGTCCTGCTGAAGATAGCCATTCTAACAGGTATTAGGTGATATTTCATTGTGGTTTTGATTTGCATTTTCCTAATAACTAATGAAGTTGAACATCTTTTCATCTGTCTTTTGGCTGTTTGTATGTCTTCATGGGAAAGGTGTCTGTTCAAGTGCTCTGCCCAGTTTTAATTAAATTTGTTGTTGTTGTTGTTGTTGTTATTGAGTTGTATGAGTTCTATGTATATTTTGGATAATCGGGACCTTATCAGAAGCATCGTTTGCAAATATATTCTCCCATTCAGATGGTTGTCTCTTTACTTTGTTGACAGGTTTTAAGTTTGATATAGTACAATTCATTTATTTTTCTTTTACTTCCCTTGTCTTTGAGGTAAAATTCATAAAATCCTCACTAGGTTCAAAGTCCATGAGTTTAGTACCTATGTTTTCTTCTATGCAATTTACTGTTTCAGGTTTTATATTCAAATCTCTGATTCAGTTGGACTTAATTTTGGTGTTTGGTGATAGACAGTAGTCTAATTTTGTTCTTCTGCATGTGGCTTTCCAAATTTCCCAGCATCATTTATTGAAGAGGCTTTCCTTTCTCTATTGTATGTTTTGGGCTCCTTTGTCAGAAATTATTTGCCCATAAAAACAGAGGTTTACTTCTGGACTCTTAATTCTGTTCCACTGGTTTGTGTATGTTTTCCTGTAAATAACATGTTGTTTTGATTATTGACACTTTATAGTATAATTTGAAGTTGGGCAGAGTGATGCCTCCAGCCTTGTTCTTTTATAGCCTAGATCACTTTGCTAGCCAAGGTTTCTTGTGCTTTTATACAAATCTGATGGTTTTTTGTTCTATTTCTTTAAAAAATGCTGATAAGATTTTGATGGGGACTGCATTAAATCTGTATAATGCTTTAGGTAATAAGGTCACTTTAACTATGTTGATTCTTCCAATCCAAGAACACAGAATATCATTCCCTTTGTTTCTTCTTCACTTTCTTTTAATAGTGTCTTGTAGTTTTCATAATATAGGTCTTTCACATGTTTCTTTAGATTTATTCCTTGATATTTTATTCTTCTTGTTGCAATTATAAAACAGATTTTTAAAAAAATTTATTTCTCTGAAAATTAATTATTAGTATATAGGAATGCTATGGATTTTTGAACATTGATTTTGTATTTTGAAAATTTACTGTATTTGTTTATTATTTCTAGTAGTTTTTTAGTGGCATCTTTAAGCTTTTTTATATAGAGATCATGTCATCCACAAAAATGGCAGTTTGATTTCTTCATTTTCTATTCGAATGCCTTTTATATTTTTCTCTTGTCTGATTGCATTCACCAGGACTTCCAAAATTGTATTGAATAATAGTGGTAATAGTTGACAGCCTTGTCTTGTTACTGATTTTAGAGGAAAGGATTTTATGTTTTTACTGTTAAGTATAACGTTAGCTGAGGGTTTACTGTATATTGCCTTTATTATGTTAAGGTACTTTCCTTCCATACTTATTTTAATGTTTTATGTTTTAATCATAAATGAGTGTTGTATTTTGTCAAAGGCTTTTTCTGCATCTATTGATATGTTTATATGATTCTTATTCTTTCTTTTATTTTTGTGGTGTATCTTTTTAATTGATTTACATATGTTAAACCATCACCCTGCCTTGTGATTAAGCCCTCTTGAACATGGTGTATAAGCTTTTAAATATGTTGTTATATTCGATGAACTAGTATCTAATTTAGGATTTCTGCATCTGTGTTCATGAGAGATATTGATTGGCCTGTCACTTTCTTTCTTTTTTTTTTCTTTTCTTTGTATCATTTTTTACAAGGTTTTAATATTAGGGTAATGTTGGCCTCAAAATGAGTTAGGAAGTACTGTTTCTTTTTCAGTTTTTTGGAAGAGTTTGAGAAGAGTAAGAATTAAATGCTCTTTGAATGTTTGGTATAATTCACTGGTGAAGTCATTTGGTCCTGAACTTTTACTTTCTAGAAGTTTTTAAATTAATGTTTCAATTTCCATACTACTGATTAGTCTAATTAAATTTTCCAGTTGTTCATAATTTATTCTAGGAAGGTTGTATATTTCTAAGAACTTGTCCATTTCTTCTAGGTTATTAAATTTCCTGTCATATAATTTTTCATAGTATTTCTGTATAATCCTCTATATTTCAGTGGTCTGTCATAACTTATCCTCTTTCATTCCTGATTTTGTTTATTTGTGTTCTTTCTCTTTTCCCTTTAGTAAGTCTAGTCAGAGTTGTTAATTTTGTTAATATTATTAAAGAACCAGCTTTTTGTTGCATTTATCTTTTTCTATTATCTTTCTGTTCTCAATTTCATTTAATTCTGTTCTGATTTTGATTGTTTCCTTCCTTCTGCTGACTTTGGGCTTTTTTTTCTAGTTTTTTAAGATGCAGTGTTAGGTTGTTTATTTGGACCCATTCTTGTTTTTAGAGATAGGCTTGTAATGATATGAACTTTCCTCTTATTACCACTTTTGCCATGTTCCAAAAATTTTGATATGATGTACTTTGATTCTCATTTGTTTCTATGTATCTCTTTAACTATCATTTTATTTCTTCTATGACCCAGCCATTTTTTTCAATAGCATGTTATTTAATCCTCACGTATTTGTGGTTCTTCTTGCTTTATTATAGTTGATCTCAGCTTCAAAGCATTATGATCAGAGAAGATCCTCGATATGATTTTTATCCTCTCATATTTGTTGAGAGTTTTGTGATCTATCTTTGAGAATCTTCCATAAGCTTTAGAGAAGAATATATAAGTAGTTGTATTAGAATGAAAGGCTCTATAAATGTAGATTATGTCCAACTGGTCTAATGGATCATATAAAAATGTTATCTCCTTATTTTCTGTTTAGATGATCTATTTATATCTGGAAGTGGAGTATTTAGTTCCCCTAATGGTCTTCTTACTCATAGTTATGTATTTTTTTGTCCTTTTGTCCCTGGTGGGATGACCCCCTTCAATATTTTGTGTGATGCAGACCTTGTAGAAAATTCCCTCAACTTTTGTATGTCTGTAAAGGACTTTATTTATCCTTCATATCTAAAGGAGAGCTTTGCTGGATATATTATTCTTGGCTGGTAATTTCTTTTATTTAATAATTTGAATTCTTTCTATGTCATTAATTATTGACAGTTTTAATATAATGTCTTGGAGAAGGCCTTTTTGAGTTGAAATAATTTTAAGATCCAGATCATTTCTTAGATTTGGAAAATTCTTGTAAATTATTTGGTTGAACATGCTTTTGTTTCCTTTTCCTTCTTTTTTCCTTCTAGTATAGTCATTATTCTTACATTGCTTTTCCTGATATCAGATAGTTTTTCTTTCTTTCTTTCTTTCTTTCTTTCTTTCTTTCTTTCTTTCTTTCTTTCTTTCTTTTTCTTTCTTTCTTTTTTTTTTCTTTCTCAGTTCTCTCTTTATATTGCATGAATTCCAGCTTTCTGTCTTTCATATCACTGATTTTTTTTTCTCCAGCAGGTCAGCTTTATTTCCTAAGCTTTCTATTTCATTCTTCATCTCTTTTAATACATTCTTCATCTCCAGAAGTTCTATTTTATCCTTTTTTAGGGTTATAACTTCCTTTCTAAAAAAAAATATTTTGTTGGTATGTTTTGATTCTAAGTTCTTAAAATTATTGATAAGATTTATTTTATATCTTATTGAGTTTTTTCATAAGTGAAATCCTGAATTCTCTGCCATTTAAATCACATATTTCTATGCCTTTTAGCTTTATTTTCTGGAGATTTTTTTCTCTCTCTCTCTTTTTTTTTTTTCTAAATTTTCTCATGACCTTGGTTATTCATAGTGTTTAATGGACTGTTTTTCTGCCTGGGCATTCTGCCTGGGTGTGTACTCTGCATCCCCCCCCCCATTTATTACATAGAAATCTCTCTTTAGACAGTTGATAAGATAGGATTTTTCTTTTTATTTCCAATGGTAGCATTCAAACCTCTTGGATCACTGCTTTGAGACTAAAAGTGTTTTTATTTCCCTCTCTCTAATAAACTTTATATTCAATCTATGATCAGATTCCTTCAATCACAATGTTTGTCTATGTCACCAGCCATGTTTTATGATTCAGTACTAGTTGCACAAATTTCCCGGTGTTCCACGGTGCTAAGTAGAGGGCATGCTCTGAGAGGGCATGCTCTGGGTTGATGGAGTGGAGGAGGTCACTGCCAGCCATCATATCTCAGCCTCCTGCTTGGCAACCTCAGCTGCTAAGACACAGCTATTTCCCATCTGCACTTATTTTCTGCTCCACTTTCTGCCCTTATTACTTGGTTCTGCTGTTAGGAAAACTCTGATCCCTAAGACAGGACTGTTCAGGAAACCAGCCAGACTTTCTTCCTTTCCCCTCCATCTTCAAGGAACTTTGGCTGAATATGGCAACTCTTTTTGTTCCTCTCAATCTTATGCCTGCAGACTCGAGTGAGTCTGAAGTTTGGAAATTCTGATATACAGAACTGTCAGATGTGCTTTTGTGCAGGTTGGGTGTTATTTGTTGAGTTTTAGATTGTCAGCTTATTATTATTTCAAGGAGAGAGACCCATAGAGATCCCTCATTCCATCATGTTTCTGGTCCTTCTTTTCATCACTTTGAATATTTCATGCCCATCACATCTGGTCTGCAAAATCTCTTGAGAAATCAGCTAACAGTCTTTTGAGAGCTCCCTTGTACTTAATAACTGCTTTTCACTTGCTACTTTTAAAATTCTCTTTTTGTCTTTAAATTTTGGCACTTAACTATGATATGTTTTGTTTCATATTCATCTTTGGGTTCATCTTGTTTGGGACCCTCTGTGCTTCTTGGACTTGTGTCTACTTTCTTCACCAGATTAGGAAAGTTTTACATTTTTCTTTCTTCCTTCCTTCCTTCCTTCCTTCCTTCCTTCCTTCCTTCCTTCCTTCCTTCCTTCCTTCCTTCCTTCCTTCCTTTCTTTCTTTCTTTCTTTCTTTCTTTCTTTCTTTTCTTTTCTTTCTGTCTTTCTTTCTTTCTTTCTTTCTTTCTTTCTTTCTTTCTTTCTTTCTTTCTTTCTTTCTTTCTTTCTTTCTTTCTTTCTTTCTTTGTTCTTTCTTTCGTTCTTTCTTTCATAAGGTAACCCTTGGTTGACCTCACAGATTGCAAGGAACTTGTCAGCTTCAATTCCTTATTTTTTATTTTTATGCCGACAGTACCTTGTCTTCCTAGGTGGTCTCCCATCCAAGTACTAACCAGACCTGATCCTGCTTAGCTTCTGAGATCAACTGAGATTGGGCTTGTTCAGGATAGCATGGCTGTAGACTATGTCATTATTTCTTAAAATAGATTTTCAATGTCTTGTTCTCTCTCTTCTCCTTCTGGTACCCCAATGAGCAAATGCCAGTATACTTATGATGTTTCAGTGATCCCTTAAACTATCCTCATTATTTTTTATCTTTTTTCTTTCTGTTGTTTCAATTGGGTGTTTTCCTCTAACTTATCTTCTAGATCACTGATTCAGTCCTTTATTTAATTTAATCTACTGTTGATTACCTTTAATGTATTCTTTATTTCAGTTATTATATTCTTTATTTCTTATGGGTTCTTTTCTATGTTTTCTATCTTCATTTTTATGTTTTCTATCTGTTTTAGTTCTCACAGAGTTCATGTTTTCTTTTACTGAGTTCATTGAGCATCCTTAAACCAGTGTTTTAAACTCTACATATATAGATTGCTTGTTTCCATTTAGTTTAGTTTTCTTTCTGCTGTTTTGTCCTATTCTTTTATTTGGAACATGTTTCTTTCTCTCTTTGTTTTGGCTGTTTTCCTTTGTTTGCTTGTATGTGTTAGGTATATCTAACACTATGTCTCCTGGTCTTGAAAAAGTGATCATATGGATTAGATGTCTTGTGGGCCCCAGTGGCACAATCACCGTGTTCACCTGAGATGGGTGCTCTATGGCTGTCCCTTGTTTAGATTATGTGTGCTCTCTTGTTGTAGTTGAGACTTGATTGCTGTTGGAACATCAGGGATTGGTTGTGTGATTACAGTGAATGAGCTCTTTTGGGGGACTGACTCCCTGGAGCAAGATTAACTTTAGTGGAGGTTCTGGTGCCTGTCAAGTCTGCTCTTTGGGGGTGTTATTTGTGATACTGATTGTGTGGTGCTCTGGTGTTGTGTAAAGCCAGCCATAAGATGTATTGATTTGGGGACCTTTTAGGAGGACCTCTGGTGCAAGACAAAGTCATCCTCTGCCTTTACCTGGCCTAGGGCTAGCTGATAAAAGTTACATGCTATATGGAGTTTGTGGACCTTTGAGAGACTATAGCAAAGTCCACAACAGGAGCTGTCGAAAACCTCTTGTATGAAAATACTGTGAAAGAGGTTCAGCTAAAGAGTGAGACTTGGTGTGGCAGGATTTTGGAACATCACCAAGGTGTGTTGAACAGTGTTAACCAAGTTAATGAAGTGCTCAGATTTGGAGCTAACCTGCACCTGCTAGCTGAGTTGGAGGAGAGCTCACAAAACAAACAAATAAACAAACAAACAATGTAATCTGCTAGCACTTCCATCCATGGAGAGAGCTACCCTGAGTTCTGCCCCTCTGTCCTCACTCTGAAACTAGTCAATTCAGCTCTTCCTCATATATACCTGGTGCTTTGTGAGCTGCTTCCTCAGCATTGAAACTCAAAGTTTGTGAACAAGTAAGTCTGAGTCTATTAAATTCAAGAATTTTGGTGTTTGTCCAAGGAAAGGCAAGTAGATCAATTAAATAAAGTATAAAATTTAGAACTAGAACTTAAACATTATGATAAATGTATATATATAACACAGTTACAACCAAATAAAGAAAAAAAGTCTTAGAAGATGCTCATATATGTGAGATATAAAACTGAAATCAACACATGAAAAATACAAATAAACAAAAACTCATGGACACAAACAATAGTTTAATGATTATCAAGAAGGAAAGGAGGGAGGAGAAATATCTAATAGAAAAAGGTTAAATATATGATGATGAAAAGAGATTTGATTTTGAGTGATGAACACACAATGCAATATGCTGATGATGTATTATTAAATTGTACACTTGAAACCTATATAATTGTATTATTTAATGTCACCTTGACTAATTTAATTTTAAAAAGGAGGCACTCATATAAAGACCTAGAACAATCCTTGGTACTGATATATCCTAAATAAATGTTTCTTTATTTGTAAAATGAGAGAAGTACAATGTTACTCATTTCAATGTTATTTGTGATAGGAAAGAAAGCAAATAAAGTAGACTTTAAGATTAAAAAGTATAAATAAACTATGAAATATTTATACAATGTAATGTCAAACAGCAGGCAAAATGAATGCACTTGATTTACATGTACCAAAACTGATAAATCTTAAAATCAGTTTTGTGTGAAAAGGTTGCAAACATATATTATTACAATAAATTTGTTGATTATATACACCAGAGTTTTGTCAGTGTGTGTGTAGATAGATAGAAAGATAAATAGATAGATAGATAGTTATAGATATATAGATATAGATATAGATATAGATATGTACATATATAGGCATGTGCATAGGCAATAAATTATAAAAACATAGATGCAGTTGTATTTAGATTTGAAGAGAAAAGAAAAACGTGAGATTGTAGAGAAGTTACAGACATAGCTTTAACTGCATCTGTAAAGCTTCATTAAAAATATGTCTAAATTTGTTCTCTTTATTTATATATAACATAGTATGCTTAGATCTCCTTTATGAAGGAAGTCTTATCAAACTAGTCTCATCACACACACACACACACACACACACACACACACACACACACACACACACATATATATATGTATATATTTCTTACATATATAATATATTTACATTCTTTAATGGAGGATGAAAAACTAATGCTAATAAAACTTTTATATTCTCTTAGCATATTTCACATAGAAGTTTCAGCAACTTGATTTAGAATGTGTCAGAATTTGGATATTGTCCTTGGGTCTTGAACCATCTCGAATATAGGAAGAGTCACATTTTGATATGTTTCACTAATTGTCTTTCTCTCTGTATTTTTCTCCCTTCAAATAAGTCTACAGATCCCTGAAGTACTTTCTTGCCACATTAGAATTTAAATGGTCTTACTTTGCTTCAAAATGTATCAATATTTTATCATTGCTGTCCAAATAGGCAGAGGTTCTTTAATCTGCATTCAAAACCTCTTGTAATATGTAACCAAACTGTATTTCTGACTTTTCTACAATCTTTACCTTTTCAATGAAGGAAAAAAAATGGACTTTTCTATTGTTGCTTTTCTTACATAGTTGGATGAATGCTTTGTAGAAGAAGGCCTATAATTATCAACTTACTATGAATCTAGAACTTTTTTATTTTCTACATCCAGTCATTGAAATCTTAGTTATTTTTTAAGGGTCATATTAAATTTCAGATGTTTTTGAAATCTTGTCTTTCTCCTCAAAGGAAGGAATTTATTTTTAAAAAATTAGTGTTCATTGTGTGCTAGATACTTTTCTACCCGCAGAAGATAAACACAAACACACAACAGATCAATGAGTAAAACAGAAAAATCTTATTTTCTTCTGGTTTTATATTCTGTAGAGTATCATCTTTCATTTCAATTTCTCCTACTACCATTTCAATTTCTCCTACTACCATCTTTCATTTCATTTTCTCATACTCTCCTTCTTACATTACATCCTGTTAGTGCTAATTTCCTTAAAAAAAATTTATGTGTATTTTTTTTATTGCTATGTTAACTTCTTGATAATTCTAACTTGTTTATCTTTATTTCAATTGCAACACACACCACAAAGCAGAGCGTGTAACAGGGACTCAATGTATATCTTGATTTGGTTTCATTGATTTAGTAACATATTTGGTGTCATGCAATATGACAACTGATTCTAGAATAGAAACTGGATTTGAGTAAATGTAAATAAATTATAATGAGCAAAGCACATGTTATGCATGAATTGAAGATTCTTAGTTGAAGTTTGTTATATAATATTAGTTCCTAATGCAGCAAGTAAAAAGAAATCTACATAGGCATTAAATGGCTATATGGTACAGGGTTCTGAATGGTTAAAAGAATGTGTATGTTGTTGTCAGGTTGCTAACATAATAACAGGAGATTGACAGGAAAAATGTGAAATAGCTGTTATTGTATCCTAGGAAGCCATAAATAAATCTAAACAATGATTTTTAAAAATATCATTTGAAGATATGGGGAGAGAATCAGGTTTTAATTACAGCAAAGAGCAGAGATAAAAGAAGCATATAAAAAAATAATCACAATGAGTTAGTGAAAGAAGGTAGAGAACAGTATATGTATAAAAAATGATATTTACATTTGAAAACAATTAATAGAGAGTGCAATATATTTTTACCTTATCATATTATATCTTTACAGCAATGTTTTGAAACAGAAACATGACTAGTGTTTGCACTGAATTATTTATGCCTGCAACCCATTTCTTGCTGTATTACATAAAAACTGTATAACTACAGTTTTGGTAGAAGTTACTAGTCTGAGACAAAATATGCTCTTCTAGGATCATATGGGTAATTTTTTTTTATCTAGTTGGCCAATTTAATGTAAAATAATTATGTGTACTATTAATTTATCAAGGCTATTTAATATCTATGGTAATGTGCTTTCCTAAAAAATTCTAGTTTATTTTAGATTATTATTGATCCTCCTATCAATGAAGAACTATGAAAAGGTATGACATGAACATATGGATAAAAAGAACATTCTGAACAGCACTGTAGAAAATGGATAAGAGAGGAGGAAAGGCAAATACAGAAAAATAAAGAATAATTAGTAGACTGTGTAATTAATCTGATGAGAGGTGACTATCATGCGAAATAAAAAGTGTCAAAAGAAATGTAGAGAATAGAGAAAACTTTAATTATTGTTTGGATGAATAGATAAAAGAGATGAAATAATTATAATTGAAAAGTTGATTTCCAGCTTTGGACACTGGCTATTATACCATGTCTTTCTCTGTTAACACCAGAAAAGAGAAATTTTGTGGTATACAGGAGATAATAAATTGATTTGAGGACACAATGAGTGAAGAATTTCTTATAGAAATTCTTATAGAATTTCTTATAGAAATGCCTAAATCAAAATTTCTATTATGGAATTAAATATGCAAATATGATCTAAGGACAGAAATTTGGGCAGGTTTTAAAAAACGGACATTCATGAGCATATAAGTGATGCACAAAGTCATGGAAATGAATGTTTTCACCAAGAAGAATGTGTCATTAGAAGATATGGTGGTGAGAGTTGAAAACTGGAGAACACCAACAGATAAAAATTGAGCAGAGGAAAAAAGGCTATGAAAGAGATGAAGAAGTTACTGTATATGCAGGGGGAAACATGGAGAAGTGTGTTGTCACAGAAGTCAAGGCAAAAGGCATGTGAAGAAGAAAAGAGGTAGACAATGTTAAATCAAAGAGAAATAAAAAAATAAAATAGCATCTGAAAGTCAATTTTCTACACAGTAATCATATATATATTTAACCAGGCTTGATTCAGTGAACACTTAAATGTAGATACCAGGTTATGAATTTGTACAGTAAATAGAAGAAAAATCGAAAGCAAGACAGTGGAAATGAAAGAGGTAATTAATTTCTTGGGTGTAAATGAAAGAGACAATCATATTCAACAGCAATGTGGAATTAAAGATTTTTTTTTGAAACTTAGAGCATGATTAAATAATGATGAGAAATGATTAGTACAAGGCATAGAGAGGAGGTGATAGAGCACAACATAGTGATGGGATTATCCTTGCACGTCTGAGTAATATTTCCATTTTTCCAGAGAGAAAAAGGTAAAAATGTTGAGTCAATTTGATATATTTTAAACACCTCATATAACCAATAAAAAAATAATACATGTCTTTGATAATGAAAGGCACATTCTGTTCAAACCAGAACCAGTTTATATATTAAAGTTTATCTTTAGTGAAAGACAAATAAGAAAAACAAAAAGAAAGAAAATATGAACTTAAATATATAGTGGTTAAAAATAAACTTCTAGAACAGCAATTTAGAGAAACACGATTTAGATCAAGAAAGCCTAGTTAACCTCTCATAGCTAGTAGGTATTTGAATATTTAATCCCAGATGGTATGGGCAGATTTGTGCCTGAACATGCTGTCTCTAAATGGAAATTCCTCTAGTCTATCCCAGTCTTTTTCTTCAGGAGCCAAATGTACTTTTAGCCCAATGCCCCCATTAAAATTACAGGGGTTTCAAAAATGTTCTTCCAAAAACTCACTGCCATAAATTATATACATATGTTTTCTTTTCATCTTTCTTATATCAGTACTCTCATAGTCCAGTTTTTCACCTAAATAAATATATTTAAAACACATTGATTTTAATAGATTTGACTATTGAATTTATCCCATATGGAATTTATTTATGATTCTTCCTTCATGCTTATATTAAAAATAGGTTTGAACAATCACCCACTTAAAGAAAAACCCTTACTTTTTCTAACTTTATATTTACTTTTCTCCTCATGGACAGTATCTTTGCCACGCTGTTTGTATTCTTTATATTCCTTAAATGCTTGTCTGCATCACTGGTCATATTTTAGCAACAAATTTGTATAGTTATTGATAGGTAGTTCATTAATAGTCCTATTTTTAATTGTCCCCTGAACACATTAAATTTTTTTTGACATCTCTCTAAACTCTTTCAAATTTTTTGTCATTTATATGCATTTAAATTAGTAAAATATACTCATAGTTTATACTGTTATCAAAGTTATTTCTGTATTTTTACTTTTACTTTATAAAATAAAAAATATAAATTAACGTAAATAATAATTTTTTTGAATTATAATAGGGTTAATTAATAATATCAGCAACTGTGTTTGTATATCTTCAAAAAAGGGACACAAAAAATATGGGAGGTAGAAGAACTAAGGAGCGAGAGAATAATGGAAGAGGTATAAAAAAAGGATACTAATAACCTTGAATAAATAATTATAATAATGTATAAGTTCTATATTTATTGAGAATAATATTCTATTTATTTATTATGTAATCTTCATAATCTTATTAATATATGCAATTATTATGTTCATGTCAAAGTAGATATAGAAAGTTGAGGTTTAGAGAGGTTAAATGACTAGCCAAAGATTACATAGCTAGTAAATAGTGGAGCCAACATTTGAAATCATTACTTGAATCTAGGAAGAATTTTTAAGTACTAATCATAATTCTTGCTAGGTCTTGTTCCACAATGATTTTGAGCACTAGTTCTATTGATTACCAGCAATGGAAACTTGAGAATGACTTTCTGAATCTCGGTTATATCTGCTTTTGTATTGGGGTGATATTTGTATTATGTTTTAGAGTAAAGTTCGTGTTGGGTAGGTTTAATTACTACTATAAAGAGACCCTAAGACCTATGCTCCAAATAAGATAGAAGCTTAATTATCTCTCAAATAACCGTCTAGAGATGACAAGTTGATTTAGAAAAAAGCAGCTAAACCAGCATAGAAAATAACCTACTTAAAGATTATAAAGAAACTCGATTTTCTTATAACTTTGATTTATCATCTCCTAGGGTCTTGCTTTACTTCACATAATATCATCCATATTTTAACCTTTCTAATGAGAGAAAAAGAGAAAATGGAAAACAAGCAGTTACTTTATAAAATACTATACTGAAATAGCAAAAATCACGTCCATTTTTATTTTATAAACCTCAGTTAGTTTTATGGCCACCCTGGAGTCAAGAAAGACTGATAAAGGTAGTTACTGGTTGAATAACATTTCAGTCATGGGAATATGCACTTCAGATCTCTCTTTAAGAGAAGGTGCTATGAGGAATGCAACTGGCTGACAGTACCCAGTTTTTGCACCTTTGGATTCACTGTAGCATTTCAGCCAAGTCCACATTCTCGTTGGCCTGCACCAAACCAATGATTGAGTTTGCTGAGGTACAAGAGCAAGACCATTTCTGCTCAGCTTGGAATTCAACTAATAGGCAATTATTTATCTGGGGCTTCTTATTGGTCTGGCATATTTTGTCTCAAAGCTGCACTAAACTTTGAAACTCGTTACCCAATCATTTATCTTCTCTTCTTCATTTTACAGATGCCCCACTGTATCCCATGTGAAGATTCTCCTTGGCAGTTCTTAAAGCTTTTCCACTTCACCTGGAGTTTAAGTCTCTTTCACATATAATTCTACCTTGTCATATGCTGCTCAAAGAACCCAAAATGATGTGCTTAACTAAAACCTGAGGGTTCAATCACACAAGAGGAAGGTTATAATGAATCCAGGGACTTTAGCTTTCTCTGTAATCATCTTCAGTTTTATTCCATCAAATACTCATTCATATTATTTTTCCCATAAATAGAACACATTTACTCTCCCTCCAATGAAGAAAGTCCAAATCCCATGCAGTTACTTCAAGTTTAAGATCCAGGATCTCTAAATAACATGATGTCCCTTCCATCCAGTTTATATATCATTCTGAAATTGAACTACACAATTTTAAAAATGCTATTTATCTTATCACATTGAATATACAATGACAGAATTAAAACTGGCTAAATACAATAAAAACTCCCATTTGGAAAAAGGTTGAATGAAAACACATTTAGTTATAATTCCTAAGAGACAAAAATTAAAAAGAATCCTGTTCTGTCAGTAGAATAAGTTCTTCTTTGAGCCCATCAGGTGTTCCTGGTCTCTCTGAAAGAAACTCTTTTGTACCGTGTTATCTATGGCTATTGTTTTCACTCTTGAGAAATGTTTTCTTATAAATTTAGGCTCGATATTGATAATATTTAATACTAAAGAGCTCCACTTTATTTCTAATAGATAGGCAGAAGGAAATTGCTCTTTCATACTTCTTTGAAGTTACATATAACCATATGACATTTTATTTGGCCTGTGAAATATGTGGCAGAATCGTTACGATGATGAAAAAATATGTTGACAGGGGGCCCTTCTGCCCCAGAGAGATATCTGATTTCACATCAAACATTAAAGGGCCAGGAAATAAAACTCCTTTTTTTTTCTTTTTTTCAGTTCTACATTATATAGATTTTGAGCTTGTTGCAAAATTCAGTCTACAATAACTAAAGCATCATATTTTTTTTTGCATGGCTACCTTTAAATGAGTGTTAGAATGTGTACTTTCTCTAGGAAATGGTGAGCTTTGACATCTGCTTCCTGGTAGGGTAGGTTTGGGAGTCTGAGGGCTTTTATGAGAATGTTACAAAAACAGATAGTTTTGTAATTCAGGTTTGTTTCTCTGGCAATAAAAGTATATAGTAGATTTCTACTCTATTCATTTCCTCTAAATTCTACTGCTGAATAACCAAACCTATAGATCTATTCTTGACATCATATCTAAATCTACTAATTCTCTTTTGCTCACTGAATTCTGTGCTTTAATCTCTTGTCTCCCATTTTTAATGAGGCTGTATGAAGCAATAAACTATCTGAAATACCTTCCTAAGATTAATCTTTGCTAGTCTGACACAATATGAGGCTGAAATTCTTAATGAGAATCCTCAGAGAAAATTTCTGAACAAGACTAATATCTCCTGTTAATTGCATTTAAATAGATTTTCAAAACTTATAAGAGATCTTAAATTATTATATTCTCATCCATTTCCCCTATAGTTCTAGACTTGGTAGATATGTAGTCTGCTTTCTAAGTTAGCAAACAACAGCTATTTAACCAACTATTTGACATAACATGCTGAGAATCATCAGCTTTTTAGAATGCAATACTGCCTGTCCAAAGTTCTAAGCCAGCACTTTTAGAGACTATTATTTTTTTTTAGCAACAGACATAGCCAACTTTTTAGGTAATTGGAGTATAAAACTTACTATTAAAAACTCCTAAAATAAATTGCTTTAATCAAGGTTAAAGTTTATTTTGTCTCATAGTAGGTGTCTAGAGATATGCAAGTGATTGAGAGTTGAATTCATACTATTCTATAGTCATTCAGGGATCCAGCTTCCTTCTCTTGTTTTTTTTTTGCAGCCTCTATTGTTGGTCTCACATATCTGATATTGCCACTCACAACACCATGACCTCATTTCACCACAATGAAAGAATTAAAAAGAAGTTTAATGCTAATTACTTCACAAAAACATGATATGAAAATTGTGAACATCATTTACCCTCAGATGTCATTGACTAAAATGACCACATCTAGCTATAAGGAATATATTTATTAAGTGATGAGTTTTAATCTCTAGCTTAAAGGGTTTAACTAGAGATTAATCTTTAGAAGGAGACAATATTTATAAAGTACCTACCATAGTAGCTGACAAATAATGGCTGTTTAATAAATGCTTCTTTCATTGTTTCCTGTAGTGTGCCTTAATAACTTGGACTGACACCAAGAATAAGACCACATAGACCTGTTTTAGCAGATTCATTATGATTCCATGGTTGAATAACTTACTACTTTATTTACACTGTGCATAGTACTTATGGAATATTTGACAGAGAATAACTTAACTTTAATAAAGTTTGCTAGTGATATGATGTTCCTACTGCTCTTAATTAACACTCTAATAATGTTCCTGGGATTTTAGCAAATGATGGGTCCTCTCGTGCACATAGTGTGCAGTTACATTCTTTTATATTTAGAATAAGTGCCATATTTAAATTATTTCATGCAAGGGTTACAAGGATATTTTAATATTTCCAAAGATTTTCAGGTCCATCAGTCTTGGACTAAATCACCAATAGGACAATAAAATCTCCCCCATCTCTGTCAAATATAATCTTTTCCCAGTATAATAAATATCTTTAGAGAGACTATATCTATTTCCCACATTATATGTATCATACATTTAAAAAATTTAATTATATCTATGTGTGTGTGTGTGTATATATATATTTTCCCCATAACTATGCTTTAGAAATGTTAAGTAATTTGACCAGTTATTCATTAGCGAAAACTGGGTGTGTGTACTATAGAACAAATTTTCTTTCTCAGATAGTCTTAATTTTGCAATTAGTTTAAACCAAGTCCTTTAGAAAGTCTTAATGACTAATTTTCTTGATACCTAACTCCATAGCCAAGATACTTTCTAGTTTTATTGTATTCAGGATTATTTTTTCACAGATCTAAACTAATAAAAACTGATTCTGCCTTGAGGCCAAAAGTATGTCATATATGGTAAAGAAGTAAAAAAAAAAAAAAAGAGTTTTAAGTGTCATATGTGTAAGTGACAAATATATGACATTACAAAATGCCTTTTTGTAAAGATGTACTTTTTACATCAGGTGAGACAAAGACTATTCAAACATAACATCTTTTTTTGATGTTGTCCTTAGAAATTATGAAAAGAAATAACATGTATTATAGCCTACTATACCAATCACTGTGCTAAATCCTTTACTATTATTTAATTATCACATAAGTCTTTCATAGAAGTAGAAACTAAAACCTCAAATATAAATCAAGTAAATTTTCCAAGATAACAGAAATTACGGAGGAAGGACCATTTGCTTCCATAAACTATATATCTTTTGTCATTCAATAGTACTTAATGTAACTCAATACAATTGAAAGAAAAACAATGGCAAAGTTTATTTTAAAACACTCCTGGATATTAACATTGCTGAACATCTCATATTAAACGTTATTGCTCAATTGGCTCACAAATTCCCAATTCTGTTGAAAAAGTCTGAGATAGTTGATATCTCCCAAGAAACAGAGATAAATATAGTCTTGGCTTTCTAACAAAATGGGAGAAGTTTAATAGAGGAAATGTTAATCTTTATAGTAGAAGAAAGAAGTTTGGTGAGCAGCAAATTTTAAGATAAGTATAGTTCTAAAATACAGTGCATAGTTAGCTTCCATCAATCAGTAAATGGCCAAGGATTATAGTACTTAAAAATATTATTGAGGAACATAAGCACAATAGCCACCTCTATAGCATAAAACAATTGCTATTCTACTGTTTTCATGGCTTGTTTTACTTTTAACTTGTTCATTAGTTTTATTTTTAATAATTTCCAAGGGTGATTCATAGTATATTGCCCAGCTTTGCAGTTTAGAAGTCCAACTTAATCTTAGACAAGAAGTTATGAGTGCATATAGTTATAATCATTTTAGAGTTGCAGAAATTACCTTTTGTGAATAGCACATTCTGAGGTGCCTTTGTTGTATCTTTAATTTTCTTTATAATATTAATATATTTATGACTCCTCCTGAATTATTTGATTATCATAAATGATGTTTAGTAGAATTCTGTTATTAAAAATATGTTATAATAAAATGACTTCGTGGATCATATCTTTTTATATTTAGAGTTTAGAAGAGACAAATAAAACATATGTTTATGGTGTGATATGTGTTTAACAAAACTGGGATAAGACAGAAGATCATCATTATTTTCTTAGATGCCATGTTGGAGAATTACAGAAGAACAAGAAAGCATACACACACCTGTGGATAGAAAATCTCTTGCTTTCAAGGTCTTAAGAACAGTAAGAATGTTGAAAAAAGAACATTTTGCAAAAAAACATTAATTTCTCAAATGAACATCACTAGGTGCCAACTCTGAACTAAACATTATGCCAAGAACTAAGAAAGGACATATGAGTACGATAGCACCTCTTGCCAAGGATTCACATTAATCAAAATATCAACTATTAAAAAGGTAGCTGGGGAATCTGGTTCAAGGTTTTGCACAAAATTAATCTGCTTACTCCCCTAGATCCTCATTAAAATTACTTAAAAGACATATAAATCCATATTAATAAACGGTAATGAGGGGGCCATTAATGGAAAAATGGTTTTCATAAATACCTAGAAGAAGAACAATTAGAAATATGTTGAGTATTAAAGCAGGGCACTGGAAACCATATCACAGGACATAGTCAGTGAAAACTGAAGAAAAAGGAGAGAGCCGATTTGTCAGTGCTAAACCTCAAGGGATCTATAGACTGAGATGGAGGGTGCCCTGATATGTAAGGAAAGATAATTTCACAGCATTCATCTTCCCCTGTTTCTGCACACAGGATTATTAGAATGCAAGTATTTGCCTCATAGGTAAATACATGTAAAAAATGTAATTTTGTGACTAGGAAGAATTAGAATTTTTCCAGAATAAATCATCTGCATTTTGTTATTTGGGAATTCTCAGTAAGATGACAGACTTTAACTAACTCATCCTAGAACAAAGCATATCAGTTGACAAGTTTCACTGATGAATGAAGAACACTTAGTAGTCTCTCTCTCTTTTGCTCCATTCTTAGTATAATCAAATACGTAATTTCTAAACAAAACAAAAATTTTCCCTAGAAATAAAAATATGACATTTAGAGAATTGAAAGAAATACATAAGCTAAATGGAAAAACCTAAAATCATAACCAAAAAAAATAGAGAAGGTAGTTTAATAGATATTTAAGCAATTCAAAACAACCAAATTCCAACTAATGGAACTGTGTAGAAAAAGATTAGAAAAAAATGAGCAGATAATAGTATCAGAAACAATCCAACAAATTATTCTTAAACTAAAACTCAAGTCTTCAAATAAAAACAATATTCAACTATATATATGTGTATATTACTTGACTTTATTTTATTTTTTAAATTAATTAATTTATTTTTATGGTGACATTGGTTAACAAAATCCAATAAGTTTCAGCTGTAAATTTTAACCATAAGGTATATATATTTTTACATTGTATGTTCACCTTTCATAGTTTTACTTCTATTATCATATATTTAATGCCTTTTACCATGTTTACTTACCCTCTCCCCATTCTTTCTACCATCTGGTAACCACTAATTTATTGTTAATGTCCATGAGGCTTTGTTTACCCTGTCCATTTGTTACTTTTAGATTTATATCCCACATATAAGTGATATCGTGTGATTTTCAACTTTTTTTGTCTGGCTTATTTTGCTTAGCATTATTTTGCTTAACATTATTATTTTGAGGTCCATCCATGTTATTGCAAATGGCTGTATTTCATTTCTTCTTTTGCCTGAGTAATATTCCATTGTATATATGAACTACAACTTCTTTAGCCAGTCATCTATCATAGGACACTTCGGTTGCTTCCATGTCCTAGACACCATGAATAATGCTGCTATGAACATCAGTGTGCAAATATCTTTTTGGATATGAGTTTTCAAGTCTTTGGGGTAAATACTCAGCAAAGGAATTGCTGAATCATATGGTAGATCAATTCTTAGTTTTTTGAGGAACCTCCATACTGTTTTCCATAGTGGCTGTACTAATTTGCAGTCACACTAGCAGTGTATAGGGTTTCTTTTCTTCCTTATCCTCTCCAACATTTATTATTGCTTGTCCTGTTGATTATAGCTATTCTAACAAGTGTGAGATGGTATCTCATTGTGGTTTTGATTTGCATTTCCCTAATAGCTAGTGGTGTTGAACATCCTTTCATATATTTGTTGGCTATTTATATGTCCTCTAGAGAGAAGAGTGATACTTTCAGCCTTGTTGTTGTTGCTTTTGTTTTTTTTTGTTGTTGTTTGTTTGTTTGTTTGTTTGTTGTTTTTGTTTTTTTAGCCAGCATTGCTTTGCTATTGGGGATCTTTTGTGATTCTATATAAATCTGATGTTTTTTTGTTCTATTTCTTTAAAAAATGCTGATAGGATTTTGATAGGGATTACATTAAATCTGTAAAATTCTTTAGGTAATAAGGTCATTTTAACTATGTTGATTCTTCCAACCCAAGAACATGGATATCTTTCTATTTCTTTGTATCTACTTTGATTTCTTTTAATAGGGTCTTTTAGTTTTCTTTATATAGGGCCTTCCCATGTTTCATCAGATTTAGTTCTAGGTATTTTATTCTTTTTGTTGCAATTGCAAAAGGTATTATTTTTTCCACTTTTTTTCTAACACTTTATTATAAAATATAAAAATGCTATAGATTTTTGAATATTGATTTTGTATCCAGAAACTTTAATGTATTTGCTTATTGTTTCTAGTAGTGTTCTTATGGAGTCTTTAGGGTTTTCACATAGAAAATCATGTCATCTGGGATGGAAGGTACTGTTACCACAAATTGACATTGTTGTTTTGGAATATAATATTCTGTATGGAAAAGTAATAGTGAATTCTGTATTTATATTTTAAAGAGCTTCTGATATAATAACCACACATACATACAAGGAAAGAGCTGGTTATATTAATGTGTTTTTTATTGAATTTGTCATTAAAATTATTGAAAACATATTTTCTATTTAGTCGATATGTTTTTGATTTGTTTTCTGAGCACCAGAATCCAGCAATGATATATTACCTACTCGAATAATTATAATTTTAGTTTAACACACTATGTAATAGTATCAAAGTTGTTATCAAACCAAGAAAATAAAGATGGTGAATTTTAGGGTAGTTTAAAATTTTTCTAGGGAAAAAAGTTTATGCTGCACTTGTATAGCCTTTCTTTCCCCACCTAGCCAAAATTATACGCCCCTCATTTTTTTTTGTGCTCACAGAATATTTTCTGCTTAATATGTCTGTGTAAGCATTGTGTTGTAATTTGTTTAGGTCTTTTCTATGAGAGTGTAATTGCTCTAGGGCAGCCAAATTGTATCGTCTATCTTCTGTTCTTACCACGTCCATAGGGACTTGGATATGCTCAATAAGTAGTTATTTGATCTCTCAATTTAAAGCAAATGTAGATTATAAATGTGTGTTTGTTGTAGCAGAGTACTTTTTTATAAACTACTTGAGGATAAGATATAAATTTAAAGATAACTTTAAATGGAACATGTTAAAATTACCTTTTTACAAAAATAAGACAATTTTTAAGCAGCCAAACTATATTAAAGGTTAGAAATGTGTTAGGAATGCATCTAAAACTAGGATATTTTGAGATAAATTTAGAAAAGTTTTTTGTTATAAATAAAAGAAATGATACCAAGACAAGGGAACCCAATTTCCTCAACTACAGCAGCCTAGAGGTACAAATTTATGTAGAGCAAATTTAGGAGTCTTGATTCTGTGCTCAGTCTTTCTTCAAGGTAATCCTATTACTCTCTGCTCTAGAATAGCTATCTTTCTTGTCACAAGGTCTCTCTGTTTCCCTAGAAGCATGTCACATTTCTTGCATTTGCTGCCCTATATTCTTCACCTCAGCTGCTTTTTGTTTTCAATTTCGTTAGCTGCATGAAAAAACAAAAAATTATTTTCTGAGTGTGGATGACATAGACTAGTTGGAAATACCCTAAGAGTTACATCTTTCTTCAAAAATGAATTTTTAAAAACAAGAAAGAATTTATAATAAATTTCGGTCAATATATTTAAAGATATAAAAATATTTTAATAAAACCTTTTAATCTCATGAATAAAGTATCAAATATTAAAAAGCAAGAAATACATGTTTACGATAGGATTTTTAAAACTTTGGTAAATATGTGTACAAGTAGAACACGAAATTGATAGAGAAGGTAAAATTAAGGAATCACTAAGTGGACAGATAACTTTTTCAAAAAAAAAATACCTAACAACCAAAACCACTATTTTTTATACTAATACTGCAAACCAAAATAACGGTAGTTTGTGTTTCACAATTTGCATTTGATTTTGAGTTTCTTTCAGCTTTGTCCTACAGAGGTTTCTAAGCCCTCTAGAAAGGTTGATGTGTGTCCCACTTTTACTTCCAATGCTTCTTTACTATCTCAGATGATGTCTGAAACATTTAACTGGGCCAGGGTATTTTGCTCCAACTGTCACCTTGTTTAGTTGTAAAAAAGTTTTAGAAAAATGTTCTCTACTTATTGAATTAAAAAAAATATTTGTGTTAGGAGTGTAAATAAACCATAGACCTTTAGAACTATGCCCTATTTCTTGTGCAAGTTTGTAACAAATAGTCTATAAAAATACATTTATAAAGGGAATACTGAAAACAAGGAATGAACATTTACTAGACACAGACTTAAGTAAACTACAGAAGACTCATAGTTTCTACTCTTCATTTTCTTCTTCCATCTGATAGAAAAGACAGATATGCAGAAGAACTCAGTAGCAGTCATCCTATAAAATGTAGGAGTATGAGGAAAACATTGACTCATTTTTGGCAATATCATTACAAGTAGAAAAACACCTAGGCAGATATCCTATAGCTAGAGAGCTAAAACATGGTGAAGGGCTTTCCAAAATTCTAGATTTGGTTAATTATCTTAAAATCAAATACCAACAAGGAGAGTCATGATTTACCCCCGATTTCATAACTTTGACATGAGAAGCAAACATTATCTTACATCCCAGTGCAGAAAGCAGACAAATCTGGGTTCAACTGGGGGATATTTTCTAGTTCTATGACATGCTCAAGTCACTTTTTTGTCTCTTCATACACTCTCTTAAATGTAGAAAGAAACTTCTAGTTAAAAGAATGTGTTTTAAAAAATTAGATTTATTTTGTGTATCTTAGATTACTGTTTCTTGACCTTGATAAGATTTGGGTCAGATAATTTATTGTGGGCTATGCTGTTCACTGTAGAATGTTGAGCAGCTTTCCAATCCTCTACTTTCTAGATACCAGTAGTACCCAATTTTGACAACCAAAAATATCATCAGAAACTGACAAATGTCCCTTAAGGGGCAATTTCGCTCCTCCTTCCATTGGAAGTCACTGTTTTAAAATAAAGAACTAAGATTAATACTTGAAAAATACAAACAACAGATTAAGTAAAAAAATTAGAAGTTTTATATTTCAGAAATTGACATGCATACTGTTTTAAAAAGACAAGATCACATTGCAAATTTTCTACAAGTTTATTCACTACGACTTCTAATTTTGTAATAAAATGACGTATACCTGGAACCCACAGATGTTATTTCTCAACATCCTCTTTGCAAATTCAGCTGATAGGCTGTTTTTCCTCTATTTTTCTTAAAAATCTAGAGTTAAAAAGTTAAGAAATAGCCAATAATTGTAACAACTAAATAATGGAAGTGTTTGAGTTATGTAGCCTTGTATTAGAAACATGCAGAAAGCCTGAGTGGACATTTCAATGAAATGTTGGATGGAAGGCATTCCCACATTAGATAAAAATGACTAAAATTCTCTAACTACAATTTTGTGTTTCTAATAAAAGTGATTTTATTGCTTACATATGCAATTTTGAAATAGCAAGGTTGTTGCCTACCAGTCACTAACATATAAAGATGTTGAGTCCCTTTTCTGACTTCCGCTAGGCTGGATGGCACCTTTCACTTGACAGGCAACTTGCCATGATTCACTCAGCACTTCTATAAGTTCAATAAATACAACCAAGTGAAATTGGTAAGAAAGAAAGTGTACGTATGGTCCCCATATGCAATTTTGCTACTATAGAACCACTAATATAATCCAGGCTCAGCCAATTTAACCAGGAAGACACCCAGACAATATGGAAACATTGACTCTGTTAATGGGTAGAGTCAGCTCAGAGTCTCTGATACCATACCACACACAGGTTTCTACTTAACAGAAATCATCAATTTTACTATTAGGTTTTTAGAGATTTCAAGATCATATAAGTACTACTTTTTTTGCCAATATTACTTTTAGTTAGTTCCATGATTCATCACAGTTAAACAATAGGAAACAACAAGCATCTCTCATAAATCTGTCAAATCTAATTTATCTATTGCCTCAGAAATCAGTCATTCAGTCAAATATTCACTCATTGGCCACAGAATTTTGCCCTCCTCTTCTGTCTATAAATTCTCCTGTAGGTAATATGGCAGCTTCAAAATTATATTAGATGTAGATAAAGACACTAATATATAAATATACATAAATAAATACAGATATAGATATTTCTATATTACTATAGTTATTTATCTTTAGATAGATGATAGATATATAGTTTTAGAAAAAAAATGACAGGGAAATTTGCTTTGAAAAAATTGAAAAATAATTGATGGTTTTGTTCTGTTGTGTTTTAAGTGAAAGCTATTCAGCAATTAAAGAAGATGTCATAAAAATTAATGAGCTGTCCATTAAGAAATAGTTAAGCAGGATAAATTGCTCGAAGACATGATAAAAGGCATGGTTAAGAAAAAGTGGACTCTAAGTTTTTCTCAATAGAATCCAACTAATGAAAAATGACCCAAATAGTGAGGGGTTGCTTTGGTAAAATTATGTAAATTATTAGCACTTATTATCTTTGACTCAAATAAGACTGGAGTTTCTCTACTTATATGACAATATAGCAGCAAAGAAACATGTAACATTTTATTTTTTAAACTCTTCCTATAATGTAAATAAACAGAATGACATAAAAGTCATTGACCTTGTCATATCTGATTTTGTAATATTAGGATTCATTAATTGTTTTTCTGGTAAATTAAAAAAAATGCATTTCTATTTTTCCATCTAACTATTATAAGCCACCTTACATACAGGGTCAATAAATTCTTACCCTCCCTCAATTTTCCTAGCGCAAACTGACCAAAAACAAAAGTAATTTGTTTGCTAATAGATGTAGGCATGAGTAGTGCACTCTGTTTCATTAAAACATGCACATACTGTAAACTGGATTAATGAAAGAAAATCCCTTTTTAAAAATAAGAACAAGAGAGCTTTCAAACAGTTTGACTGACAGAAAAAAAACTGCAAGCCTTTTTTTCTATTTTATGTTCTGTGGTTACTCATTGAAAGTCTACTCCCAGATATGACTATTGGTGGATATAAGAAGTGTCAGCTGTGTAGACGAAACAGAATAAATAATTTACTATTACAGGTAAATAGCTCAAATGCCTGTGGAGACTATGTGTGTTGTGTTTACTTAAATGAAAATAATATTTATTTTTTTAGTACAATAACAGACTCATCACCTGAATAAACTTAACAGAGTAGTGTAAAACCACCTATGGTTAATTCACATGAAAACTCTAGTTAAATCTTTCCAGAATTGTCAAGGAGAAACTGAGGGGCAGACAAAAAATCAATTCCAAAACAAAAATTGTACCTTTAATATATATATTCCTGAATGTGTTCATTTTCTTAAACAACAAATGTCAATTTTCTTCAAAATATAGATACATTTTATTGTGTATTGGAAAACATGGCGTTGTGCATGCAGATTATATAAAATATTGCAATAACCTTAATTTATAATAAAATTTCTAAAACTAAACCTAGTATCTCATACATACATATATAGAGAGATATAGATATAGATATAGATATGTAAGTTTATGTTATTTGTTTTTGTAGAAATGGGAGGAATTGGAAATATAAAGACTGTCATTAATACTGTTTCTGTCCTTAACTCAGGAGATATATGTCATCTTTATATTATTATAATCAAACTGTTTCAACACCAGCTTTCTAACTTACAGAGTCTTCAGAATATATTTAGGCAAATAGCAGTAATAATAAAATATATGAAAATAATTTTTTAAAAAATAAAAAATTATCAATACTTGATATAATCAATGAGAATAAAATTAACCTTATGACCTAGCATTATTCTCAATGAAGTTTTCTATTTAAACAGTATAGGGTTCATGAATTTACAGATTTGTTATTTTATGTGAGGAAACTAAACATTGTTCAAGAAAAACCAAACCAAATAGAAAAAATTTACTGACAGAAATGAAGTAACATGACTAAACTGGATTTCAGATACAAACTTAACTTGTTAGTTATTACAAGAAAAAAAAATTTTAAAGGCAAATATTGTTCCCTTAACATTAAACTATTATTCTCCAGAAGGGAATGCAAAGAGTTACTATTCTTAAAAAATCAAAAACTTTTTGAGAAAACACATTTAGTTATATTAGAGAAATATCTATATATGATTCATATTTATCTAACTTTATAATTTCAATTGCGAAGTACCACTTTACCTGGAAAACTACTATTAAAACAACAAAATGATTTTTATATTGAGATATTGTTATAGTTAGGGATAATTTTGATATTTTACAATTGCTTTAGGAGTTTTCTTAAGCTGTCTTTATGCAATCCCTCAAGCTTTTCCACTTTTTTCTGGCTTTTTCTTTTTGATTGTTAATTCAATGAAGTTGAGACTGAAAGTGAGAAAAAATTATCATAGTGTTTGTGTTTTGGAACAGTCTCTGAAACGAGAAGACATACTACTAATGAATCTAAAGACAAATAACATCCCAATCCCCAGGACTCAACATTAATTAGATCAAAGCACTAGTTCTAGCAGCTGTAGTAACAGCATAGCAGGCATCCCCAATCATCAAAATCTGTAGCCCACTCCAAGTAAAATGTGACTGATCATCTTCTCACTTTAGCCAGCAGACATAAAAAGAAAAATGCATTTTAGGAAAAAGCAAAATGAAGAAAGCAAACTAATAGTATATATCAATTTCCACTGTTAATGTGTTCATAATTTCTGGTAAACATACTTAAAAAACAATGAAAAGCAAAAAATGAAACTCATAATCCAAACAAATAAATGGAGAACCATTGAAGACTCTGACATTGTAATTAGCAGACAAAAATCTAGGAAAAAATAAAAATAATGAATGAGCAGATGATTATCAGAGAATTAAAGTCTATTAAAAAAAGTTATTTTAGGGCAGCAAAAATATGCTGCATAATATTATGATGAATATATCATTATACATTTGTCCAAAACCTCGAGATGTATAACACCAATAGTAAACCCTAAGGTAAATTATAAACTTTGGGTGTTTATGATGTGTCAAAGTAGGTTCATCATTGGTAAAAAATGTAACATTATAGTGAGTGATATTGATAATGGGAAGTCTCTGCATGTGTGGGAGCAGAGGCTTACTTTCCTCTCAATTTTGTGTAAACTTAAAACTTTTCTTAAATAATTCAATCTTTAAAAAGTCTTAAAACACACATATACAAACACACACACATGCAAAAGCAATGAAATTAAAATTCTAGAAATGAATAATTTGAGACTAAGGATTAGTGAGTTTAGACAGTTATCAATGACTTGAAATTTAACATATGTTTAACTATAAAACTAATCAAAGAGAGAAAACAGAGCAAAAAGAAAAACTATATAAGAAGAAAAATGACCAAAATTTTTTCATGAAAATCATCATTCTACATATCCTAGAACCACAGAAAATCCCAGAGTAAATACAATAAAAGAACACCTGACATTTTGAAGTAATGGCAGAAAATCAAATATTAAGAGGAAAATTCTAAATGCTCCCAGTGATAAAAGACACAGAAACAGGTAGGAAACAACATTAAAGACTACATTTGAATTTTTGTCAGGAATAATACAAACTGGAAGATAGAGGGAGGCATTTTTAAAGTAGTGGAAGAGAGAAAAAAAACTGTCTAACTTAGAATTCCTAACTAAGCAAAAGTGCTGAAGTATACTTCAAAAAAAATCTGTTATGTCTGCATGGTATATTGATTCTATTACCATTTTATAGTGTCTATCTCTAGTAATTTTTTTTGCTCTAAAGTGTACTCTATTAGATATTAATATAGACACTTCTCTTAAAAATGTTTGTATAGTATATATTTTTTAATATTTTTCCTTTTTACTTACCTATATAAGTTGAATATGAAGTAAGTTTCTCATATTCATATAATTGGGTCATTTGTAATCTACTTTGTCAATCTTTTTAAATATTTAGGTCAAAAGGCAGATTTTAATATTAACAGATATATATTAATTTCTCTAATGTGTCAAGAAAAAAATATTTTTAAAGGAATTTAATGACTTGTCTAAAATGATACAGACAGAATCAAAATTGCAATAAGATCAATAATATCTAACTCAACTCCAATTAATTTCTAGTTTCTTCAGAACATTTACATATTTAACACTAATATGAGTACACATTAATATAAATTTGATTAACTCTAAGGGTTCTACAAAAATATAGTTAATATACAACTGTTCTCACACTAGCATATAAGCATAGTCGTTTCAAAGATGAGAACAGTTTTTGAGTTATCTTCAGTATGTAAAAATGGACTCTTTTGTATAATTCCAGATATTACTCCTATATCAATCTTATAGAAGTTGATATATTCTTTGAGTTCCAATACTTGCTAGAGACTACTTAGTATTTCTGAAAACTACTATTAGTAGTACATAGATAATTTCTTTTCCATCTTCCAGAAGCAGATCACTGTGATTTTAATACCTTTCTTAAAGAGATACCTTTATTATTTTTTAATTGAATTTTGAATTCTGTGGTAATGACAGTAAGACTTTTAAAATCAACCATATTCTTTTAATCTTAGCTTTCTCAGTTTACTACTAAAGGTGGTAGCAGATATCAGGTATATAAAGGTAACACTACAGTCATACAACCACAGTAAAGCATAGCACAGATTTAAAAAATAATAATGATAACACAAATTAAATCTCTTCTTTAGTAAACATTAAATGCAGTACATAAAATAATCCTACTAGACACATAAACACATATGACAAATGATAAACCACACTGTGATCATTCTGGAGGTAAAATATTTTGAAATGGGCCTGCAGTCGTGTGTTAATTTTGTAACTAAAACCAGCTTAATTAAATTAATATGAACATTTAGACTTATTAAGTTAAATTTAGTCTGTATTGAGTAAAAACTTACATCTACCCATTAAAGCACAATTTAGGAAATGAATCATAACATTAAATTTTGGAAATTGGATAAGCTCTATGAAGTCTCTTTAATTACAAAAATCTACCTGGTGCAAATATTTTTACTGAAAAGTTTGAATATTTAAATTTAAAAAATTTATTTCTGTAAAAATATAAAATAATTTTCCTGACACAGTCATCCAGTTTTCTGTTTTTATCTTGTGGTCCAAGTGTATCTAGATTTTAAGATAATTTTAGTAATTATATGGGTAAAAAAATACTTTAGTAGGACACATAATGAGAATAATTATACATATATAGCTTGGCAATACATTTCCTCTTTAGGAAGGAAATTAAATAGTTTTGAAAATAAAGAAAATATCTCTGTGTTGTCATTATCAGACATTAGAATCACTAACATCTATGATTTTTCTTAGAAGATATAAAATATTTAACAAATGGCTTGATGGTTTAGAAAAGGAAGGTGTCATAACATTGTGGCTAAAAGTGCAGTTTCTGGAATTATATTGTTTGCGTCCAAATAATTGCTTGTCTTTCTACTCACTATATTGGTGACCTTGGATTAATTTTTTTTCTCCTGCCTCAGATTTCAAGAGGTCATAATGGACATTTGCTTTACAACCTCTGAGAAATTTTTTCACAGCTACTTGCCTTCCTTCTGTTCAAAATGCTTAAAGAATTTTGGGATGAAAAACTATTTCCTTTTATCAGATCCCAAGCAATCCTCTCTTTACATGAATTGTAGTTGTTAAAAAAAATTGGTTGAAAAAGATTTATTGAAATGCTTATTGGGAGTCTAGAAACAAATTAGTAAACCAAATTAATTGTCAAATTTAATTTTGTTGCTGTGTCATCTCATTAGAGTGTTTGTGAATAATTCCATAGAGCATTGACAATAAAAAACTTATTTTAATAAGTGCTTATCAAAAAAAAATAAAAAAAAACAAACAATGAGTCCCCAAAGAATCACAGGATTAAATTGATAACTGCCATGCATGTCCAATTAGAATTATTACACTAACCATTTAAAAAATATATTTAAATATTGTTTATCGCTTTGGATTAAAGTATTTTACAAAACTTAACAAATAAATGGCATTGTGTAGACATAGAATTAATAAACATTTTAGAAATAGAATTAATAAATATGTTAATTTAGAGCTTGAGAGAAATCTCAAGAATGGATCAAAAAGCAGATCAAAAATGAGAAGATAATTTTAAGAAAAAAATAAAATGAAATATGATAATAAAAGACCATGCAATGCCAAATGCTCTGGCTTTTTTTCTTTTCTCTTTTTAATAATATATATTTTTTATTTTGCAATTAAAGTTGGCATACAATTTTTTTTGAGTTTTAAGTGTACAACATAGTGATTAAACATTTATATGTTATAAAGTGATCATCCCAATAAATCTAATACCCCTCTAACACCATACATAATTATTATATTATTCACTATATTTCTTATGTTAAACTTTACATCCCTGTGACTATTTTGTAACTACCAATTTGTACTTCTTAGTCCCTTCTCCTTTTTATCCACCTCTCAAAACCCCCTCCCAACAGACAACCATATAAATGTTCTCTCTATCTATGTGTTTGCTTCTGTTTTCTGTTTATTTATTTTGTTCTTTAGATTTCACATGTAAATGGTATATAGCATTTGTCTTTCTCTGTATGATTTACTTCACTCAGCATGATATCCTGTAGGTCCATTCATCTTGTTTCAGAAGGCAAGATTTCATTCTTTTTTATGACTGAGGAATATTCCATTTTTTATATATATATATACTATATATAGTATATATACTATATATATATATAGTATATATATATATACTATATATATATATATATAGTATATATATATATGAGGTAGTATATATATATTTATATATTTATATATTTATATTTATATATTATTATATATAGTATTATATATTATATATATTATTATTATATATATACTACCTCTTTTATATATATATGAAAGAGGTAGTATATATCTATCTATCTATATATAGATATCTATATATCTATATACTACCTCTTTTTTATATATTCACTCATTAATGGATATTCAGATTGACTCCATATCTTGGCTATTGTAAATAATGCTGCAATGAACACAAAAATTCATATGTTTTTTGCAAGTAGTGTTTTGAGTTTCTTCATAAGTGCCGTTACTGGGTCCTTCTTTGTCTCTTGTTATAGCCTTTGTTTTAAAAGTCTCTTTTGTCTGGTATAAGTATTGTTACCTCCCAGATTTTTGTTTTTGTTTTTGTTTTTGTTTGTTTTTATTTTTAGGAAATGTCTTTTTCCATATCTTTACTTTTAGTCTCTGTGTTTTTTTTATTCTGAAGTGAGTCTCTTGCAGGCAACAAATGTAACGGTTTGTTTCCTTATCAATTCAGCTACCATGTGTTTTGATTGGAACATTTAATCTATTAATATTTAAAGTAATTATTGATATGTAGTGATTGCCATTTATTACTTATATTTTTTATCTTTTCTTCTCCTCCTCCTCCTTCTTCTTTTTTTAGAATTTTCTCTAATATTTCTTATAATACTGGTTTGGTGTTGATGAACTACTTTAGCTTTTTTCCTTTCTGGGAAGCTCTTTATATGGCCTTTGATTCTAAATGATAGCTTTGCTGGGTAGAGTATTCTTGGTCATAGGACCTGACTTTTCATCACTTTAAATATCTCCTGCCAATTTCTCTGGTTTGCAAAGTTTCTGTTGAGAGCTCAGCTAAAAGTCTTTTGGGAGCTCCCTGGCAAGTAACTAATTGTTCTCTGTTGTTGCTTTTCAGATTCTCTTTGTCTTTAATATTTGGCATTTTAATTATGATATATATTGCTGTGGACCTCTACAGATTCATCTCATTTGGGAATCTCTGTGCTTCTGGGGCTTGTATGCCTGTATCCTCTTCCAGGTTAAGAATGTTTTCTATCTTTATATTTCTTAAAATAGATTTTCAATTTCTTGCTTTCTCTCTCTTCTCCTTCTGGAATCCCTATGATGTGAAGGTTGATACACTTGATGTCGTCCCAGGAGCTCCTTCTACTATCTTCATTCTTTTAGATTCTTCTTTTTACTGTTCTGATTGGATGTTTCCTGCTACTTTATCTTCTAAATCACTGATTTGATTCTCTGCTTTGTCTAATCTACTATTGAATCCCTCGAATGCATTCTTCATTTCAGTTATTGTAGTCTTAATTTCTGACTTCTTTTATGTGTTCTAGCTCCATTTTTATGTTTTCTATCCCTTTGTTAAAGTTCTCACTGATTCCATCTACTCTTCCCCTAAGTTCTTTGAGAAATCTTATAAGCAGTGTTTTCAACTCTGCACTCAGTAGATTATATCCATGTAGTTTATATTTTTTCTAGAGCTTCATTCTGTTCTTTCATTGGGATATGTTTCTTTGACTCCCTATTTTAGCTCTCTTTCTGTGTTTGTCTCTGTATTAAGAAAAACTCCTATGTCTCTGGGACTTGGTAGAATGACCTTATGTAGTATGACAGAAAAAAAGCCAAGGTAGTTCATCAATACCAAACCAGTATAATAAGAAATATTAGAGGGAATTCTAAAAGAAGAAGGAAGAGGGGGAGGAAAAGTAGTAGGTCCCTTGGTCACCTGAGATATATGCTCCAGGTATATCCTTTTGAGAGTTGTGTGTACCCTCCTGTTGTAGTTGAGACTTGGTTGTTGTTTGCACATCAGTGAGGCTAATTGGTTGTGACGATTGGCTGATCACTACGATAGTAGAGCAGTTATGCAGGGGCTGACCCTGTGGAGCAGTATTTGCTTTAGCAAGGCTCTGGTGCCAGCCAGATTGCACTCTGGGTGTGGTCCTCAGATATGGCCCTGGGTGGTACTCAGGCTCAGTTCAAGCTGGCCACTGTCAGGCTGGCCCCACGTACTTCTGGGTGGGGCCCCAATTTGGGCCAAGATTAGTGGAAGCCTGTGCCCTGCCTGAGGTCACTTGGCATAAACCACCAAGCAATTCGCAGATGGCCACTTCCCACACTGGCCTTGGAAGTGACTCAAAAGGCCATGCTGTAAACCAAGGCTGGCTGCTGTTAGCACTGATCTTGGAGCTGCTCAGAAAGAGGTACAGGGCATGCCGAGGCCAAATGCCACTTGTTTTGGTTTTCTGAATCTTTGAGAGATTGTAAGAAAGCCGTTTGTGTGGAAAAGCCATTAAAACCCTTTTTTTCGTTGGAGCCAACTTACAATTCATCACCATCATGATACTATTATAAGAAATGTGGAGCTACTTCTTTAAGAAGACAAAAAAAGAGAGAAAAAAAGAATAATAAAATAACAATAACTACATAGCTATCAATAACTACTTTAAAAATAAATAGAGTCATAGCTCCAATCAGAAGATAGAGTGGCTAAATGGATAAAAAAAATAAGAACTTTACATATGTTGCCTACAGGAAATTCAACTTCACATTGAAAGTAACAGGATTCACACATAGACTGAAAGTAATTGAATGAAAAAAAGATGTTTCATAACCATGGGAACAAACAAAAAACTAGGGTAACAATACTTATACCAGACAAAATAGACTTTAAAAAAAAGGCTATAAAAGGTGACAAAAAAGACCCAGTTATCCTACGTGTGGATATTTACCCACAGAAACCCAAAATACTACTTTTAAGGGACATGAGAATCATATGTTTACTGCTGCGTCATTTATAATAGTCAAGATATGTCAGCTACCTGGGTGTCTATATGTACCATTATACCTGGGTGCCATTAAAAAAGAAAAAAAATGAAATATTGCTATCTGCAACATCATTGATTGACCTAGAGGGTATTGTGCTCAGTGGAGTAAGTCAGACAGAGAATGACAAATGCCATATGATTTCTTTTAATGTGGGACCTAAAAAACAAAATAGACAAATAAACAAAACAGAAACAAACTCATAGATACAGAGAACATTTTGAAGATTATGAGATGGGAGGGGATTTGGTGGATGGGTGAAAAGGGGAAAGGATTAAGAAGTACAAAATAGTGGTTACAAAATAGTTATGGGGGTGTAAAGTATAGCATAAGGAATATTGTCAATATGTTGTAATTACTATGTACAGGTTCACAATCACTTTGTGTGTGTGTGTGTGTGTGTGTGTGTGTGTGTATATAATGCTTAATCGCTATGTTGTACACGTGAAACTAATATAATAGCACTTGTCAAGTGTAATTAAAAATTTTTTAAGTATTTTAAAAAAAGGAAAACTTAAGAAAAAATAAAATAATGTGTCAGTTCATTTCTAACCTATTAAGATAATAAGTTGATGTATATTTTGAACACTTCAAATCCATATTTCTCTTTTTATCAACTCAAATCATATTGTTCTTTAAATTAGATTTTTTATTTTACAGTTTTCTTTTGCTTTAGATTTCAGATAGAATGTATTTCAAAACAAAATTACAGTTGTCATTAAGATTCTATCTAGTGAAAATAATCACATTTACAATAATCATTTTTAAACACCTATATCTTCTTCTACCTCTTGAGTTTATGTGCTTACTTTGACTCTCCCATTTTATACACTCAAGCTTATGACACATAAATCAAAGTAAAAAAAAAGTAAATAAATTATTTGATTCAGTAATATAACCATGGTTCTATTCTCTAGTTATAAATAAATAATAATAAGATATATATCTATAGTTTTTTATCAAAAATAATATATTTATTTGCCTTTTTATTCTTTAAAAAGTAGATATATGAGGATGAAAGCAAAAGTGACATAGGAGTGACACCTGAAGTTGGGAATTAATTATCTTACTTTAAGATTATGCTCATTAATAGAAGGACAGTGTAAGTGAGTATCTTTCTGCATACTATTGACTATTTAATGTTTATAACTAATGCATAAAGTGTTTTTTTTTCCAGTGATATTTTAAATAAATAAATGCTGTGAGGAACCAAATAGAGAAACAAGATGGCCACAGCCCTCAGAGTTCCTGCTTCACTTCCTGAACACTAACTAGAAGCCCGCGCACGCCAAAGATCTCTGCCCGCCCATTTCTGATGTCACCTTACCCCTTTCAAAAGACCCTATCAAGTCATGCCACGTCCCATCACTCCATCCCCATCCTGATATGTATATATACCCCCATTTTTTCAATAAAGTTAGAGGCTTGATCAGAACTTTGTCTTGCCTCCGCTCCTCTTTCTCGCCCATTTTCTTTCAGGTTGGATCCTCCTCGCCGCCCCCACGAATAACTAGGTCCCGCGGGTCGGGGCAAAATGCTAAGTGGTATATTACTCATTATACTTTCTTGTGCATAGATGCATGCAATTTTTTGAAATATTAAAGAATATTACAAACCTTTTTTCTTTATGTTGGCCTTGAAAATAATTTCAGTGGACTGAGGATCTAGTTTGCATTGCTTCTTTTGGAACCTTTAATGAAGTTCTTTCTTATAGCATCCTCAGAAATAAAAGGATATAGGAAGATCCTTTAGGTTATATCAAGTTTATGAAATGTAGAATTTTGTATAATTTTTTGTTTGTTTAGAAAATATATACGAACACATTATTGCTTAGGAACAAAATACTTGTATACTTTTTCTGAGATGACTGTGTTGTAAAGTCCTAGAAATTGTAAAAAAAAAAAAAAAAAAAAAGGCAGAACTTCCAGGAAGATTCTTTTAGAAGTATTCTGGTAGTCTGGTAACAATTAAGAGAGATGACTCATTGGGTTTTAGGGTGATGCCAGTGAAATCACTTTCCAGTATGACTATACCAAAAAAATTGCTATACCCTATGTTTCTGTTTTTGATAACCCATCTATTTTTTTCTGAAGTATATTGGCAGTTACTCTTCATAGAAATTTTTCATGGGATTCTCCTAAACCACATCCTGAGGACATTCATTGCAATTGACACAGAAATGTTCTAATGAGATCCAAGAGGATTCTTTCTGTAGTCAAACTATCTTAGTACCCGCAAGTTCTAAAGATTTGTTTTAAATGCCAACAAAATGATCAAGTCTAATACAACACAAGAACTGGTCAAGTATTTTCAGTAGCTTTGCCAAAATATTCAAACCTGCAGCAAAGAAATCAGGTGAATTTTCATGTAGAATGACAGACAAAAATTAAATTTAAATATATGAAGTGAAAATCTTAGTTTTTGACAAAAACAAAACCTACTTTTCTATTCTTATACATCAAAGAAATATCCATTTAACTACGGTTTTTTATCATCATAAACAGTAACACTATTTCAATGATTAAACCAGAAATTCATAACTTGCCTGTTAAAATCTCTCCACAACTCTAAATTAGCTATCATTCTTCCTTCTCACTAAATTTTAGTTTTAAGCAATCTGAACAAAATTTCCCATATATACCTTTTATCTTCTTGATTTGGTGTTTTGGACCTTCATAATTCATTTCTCCCAGGATATCAATTCTCCTTAAACTCATATTTTCCTCGATGGAAATTCCAACTCAAATACCTCTGTCAGCATGAAAGTTTTTCTCCAGCCAGAATTAATCTAGTCTTCTAAATTCTGATAGCCCTGAAGCAATATCTGTATCCTGTCATATGTTATTTTGTATCTTTTGTCACTGTATTGGGTTCTTTCTGCATTTACTTTCAGTTTGCATATTCTTTGAAAGCAGAGAAAGTGCATGTTTTTGTATAAACTTAAATGTCCTTCACCCAACATGGTGCTTTATACAACTATATATGTGTTTTATAAATGAATTAGTATTTGAGTCACTGTCAAAATGAGGTATCTGTCCAAATAATAAAGCTTAAACAAGAAAACCCCAATTTTCATTTTCCAGAGAAATTGCACTGAAAGTCAGTGATAGCTCTTAAATACAAATATATGACAATTTCTCTTTTTTTAAAAAAGGTACCTAAGGATGAGGTTTGAATCACTGTTCTTAATATGTTTTATCCACAAGTATTCAAATCTTAAGTGATCAACTCCCTACCCTCATTCTAAAGATAATTTCCTCTCTGAATATAATATGTACACAAGGCTTTTTACTTTAGAAAATTCTTACACCTTTGAAGTCTCAGAAATATTTCTAGTAGGTTGTGTTTACCTGACCACCTGAAAAAATATATCTGAAAAATTAATATTTTTCTCCAATTTACATGCCTTTTCTTTATGATGAGGCTTAGAAAATGTGTTGTGGCATTTTATTTATAAATATTATTGTGTAATAAACATTATTTAAACTCTTCTTACTACTTATTAGAGAACACACTCCCCCACCTCCCACCTTCAGTTAAAACAAAAATACTAGGAAAGAAGGAGCTTGACAGAATATGAACTAGCTTTATCATCAAAGATAAATATTGAAAGCTTTTTTAAATCCAATCTACTGCACTAGTTACAGTTACATTTCAGTTGGTTTGATGTTTTTTCTCAGGGGAAGAACAAAACCACACCGCTGTCCCCTTGCTTCATATGTAAGTGCTATGGACTCAATGTTTCTGTCCCCGCAAAAATTATATATTAAATCTTAAACCCCTACTGAGGTGGTATTAGAATGTGGGGTCATTGGATGCTGAAAGGAGAAAGGAGCCCTCATGTATGGGATTAAATGTCCTTATGAAAGATAGTCCAGAGAGTTTCTTTGTCCCCTCTGACATGTGAGAACAGATAGAAGATGGCAGTCTATGAACCAGAAAGCATACTGAATCTGCCAGTGCCTTCATCATGGACTTTCCAGCTTTCAGAACTGTGAGAAATAAATTTCTGTTATTTATGAGTCGTCCAATCTATGGTCTTCTGTTTCAAGAACCTACATGGACTAAACCAATAGTGCATGCGAGAAGCAAATGTGACCCAGTGCTATTCATTATGCCATAGGGACCATCTATTTTTATTGTTCCTTCACACTTCATAGACTCTTTTGTATTCTTATGATATGCCATTATTTTACTAAATAATTGATTCCAAAAATAATTCATTAGTGAGATGAAAATACATTTCTTTTAAATATTTTTGTTAAATTACGCAATAATCTACACATCTTTTTGAGAAATTAATTTATTATCTGAAAAAGTGATCAGAAAGAGTAGACAGCATATTCAACACACATCTAAAAAGATCATCAATTTTACTCATATTAGATAATATTTACATAAAATATCTTATTGAAGATAAACCTATTTTTATTTATTACTTCCATAACTTGTTTTTTTAATTTAAAACATGTCATTTTAAAAAATAATCACCAGTAAACTTTCTATTCTCTAAGTATTAAAAAAAATTGTTCTCTGTTATGTATTAAACATTGCTGTCAAGTAATGATAAATGGCCACCTTGGAAAAAATAAATAAAAAATGAAAACCAAAAGTAGACCAAGAATGAAGATGAACACAGGAGAAAGATAATGATTTAAGATCATCATAACTTACTAATTTAGACCTGTAAGTCAATAAAAGCTTAATGTACTGAAAAGAGTTTTCAAACTTGTGTTTACAAAGCCATGGGTGCTATTTTTTAGATGACACAATAGCACAACAGTAATTTTTTTAATAATAAAAATAAGTGATCAGAAGAAAAGGTAGGTGAAAAAAACAGAATAAGAAAAAACAAGCAAAAAAGAATTAAATTTATTATAATAAAAATTTGCTTTGCATTTATTCTCTCAGACACTATGTTAATTGCTAAAAATACATAATTAAAAAGATATGTTAAGATGCTGATTCTCAACAAATGTATAATGTAATAGAGAAAATTGAGAATAATAATATTAATAATGAAAAAAATATTTTATGGAGTATATACCAGAGTAAAAAAAGACAGAAACATTTTTTAAGAGATACCAAAATGAACATGTACTTTATTATTTTAATTTACATTTAAACATAGCACTACATTTATAAGATTTAGATTTGAAGTAATCCTAAATCACTAGACTAGACATAGAATTCAATATAATTTAATGACCTGGAAAGAGTCTCCTCACCTGTGAATATAAAGTCTGTAGTGCTATTTTTCAGGAAGTGACAAAGTAGAACAATATTACTTTTTTTCCAATGAGAAAAATATTCTGAACTTTTAGTATTAGTAATCTTGAAATTTTGAAGAATTTTAAAATTTTGATGTGTGTTTTTGGATGTGTATACATGCTCATATGACAGAACATATGGATATGGTTTAATAGACTACACTACTAAAATGATCCCTTATCTTTTAATTTTGTAAACAAATGTAGAAATTAGACTTTTAGAAGCACATCATTTTTATGTACTTTTTAGTAGAGAATGTTTCAAACGTGAACTAAGATAAAGGTAACTAACAATGAACTTCTGTGAATCCATCCCCATCTTAGAAATTATTCTATGTATATGCCTATTTACTTTTATCCTCCCCAATATTATATTAATTATGTAATATCATCATTTTGTCTGTGATTATTTAAGCACACTCTGAGCATTTACATTCATAAAATTATTTACATCTTTTAATTTTACAGATGACAGAATTCAATCCAAGGGACATAATTTTATATATCACATGGCTAGTTAATGGTAGAGTTAAGACTAGACACTGACCCAGTGCCTCATCTTGTCATCATTCAGTTAAATTTTAGAAAGTTATAGTAATAATGGAAGTTTCTTATTAGAGAATGGCAGAGGAAAGATGAAGTATCAGTGAAAACATGAAGGCCTCACATTCTGTTTTCAGCCCTCAACTCTGATGCAGCTCCAGTGATGCAAATCCTCAGAGTTATAGTGCTAAGAGCATTTTCTAAAGTAAACCTCAATCTCAGAATCTATTTTCTGGAGAAATTGACCTGTGACAAAGTTGAACTTTAAAAGTATTTCTCATCATAATTACAAGCCTGTATTATGCTGAAGGCTATAAATTTGTCCTGGAGACAATTTGCATTGTTTTATAGTATTTCCCAATCAGTGGTCAGCAGAATAGCTATAAAATGAAATGGTAAATTACTGAGTTAAACCAAAGTTGAGATATAAATTTGATTACTGAATTTTATGTAAGTAGTACAGAGTTTGTACTACAAATCCCTATATAACTGGCATAGCAAAAAAAGTGTGTAGGTTGGTAAACTTGGATAGCAGGCTGACATCTCAGAGTTCTCACTCATAAGCAGTGATACTGGCCAGGATGTTATACAAGCACCAGGAAAAGAAAAACATGGACTACAGTTTATATATATATATATATATATATATATATATATATATATATATATATATATAAAATATTATATATATATAAAATATTATATATATATAAAATATTATATATATATAAAATATTATATATATAATATTATATATATAAAATATTATATATATAAAATATTATATATATAATATTATATATATAAAATATTATATATATAAAATATTATATATATATAAAATATTATATATATATATATAATATTTTGGGAACATAAGTGAGAAGGCAGTAGTCTATTATTGTTTATAATTCACATGAAGCAACTGTGAATACTTGGCCATTTTCTGCTCTGTTGAGTTACCAGTCATTGTTAGAGCTGAAATAATAAATTTCAATTAGAAAATCTGTCATGCTTCGCAGGGCCATTCATATTTTTCCCACTGATCCAGAAATGGCACAATTTAAGATACCATGAAGTAGTGAGGAGAGGTGCAATTTTGAAAAAGAACAGAGTATTGGAAACCAGGGAATACTACATAAGAGATTTTGTTGGATAGTGAGATGGATGCAACTATATGTAGTGCTTCTCCCCTTGGTTGTTTTTATTAATTACCTGCACATGGAGTGCTTCTTGTTTCAGTGTCATTAAACTTACAGTGTATAAAAAATAAGTCACATACTCACCTAAAACTAATAAGCAATTATAGCAAAGTTGCAAAATATTAGATTACTATATAAAAGTCAACCTCTTTCCTATATTACCAGCAATGGACAATTGGAATTTAAAATAAAAAAAAATACCATTTACATTAACATTTACAAGGCATATTTAGGCATAAATCTAACAAAATATACATAAGTTCTATGTGAAGAAAACTAAAAAACCCTGATGAAACAAAGAAAAGACTAAATAAATGGAAAGCTTATCCATGTTTATAGATAAGAAGACTTAACATTGTCAAGATGGTGGTTATTCTCAACTTGATCAATAAATTTAATTCTATAGAAATCAAAATTTCAGCAAGTAATTTGTAGACATTGAAAAACTGATTCTAAATCTCATGTGACAAAGCCAAAAAAAACAAACAAACAGAATAACCAATATAATGTAAAAATATCAATTTAGATGACTGAGATGACTAAAACTACTTGACTTCAAGACTTACTACAAAACAGTAATCAAAACAGTGCGGGATTGGTGAAGAATAAATAGATCAATGGAACGAAATAAATCAATGGAATGAAATAGAACCCAGAAATAGTAAACTGATCTTTGACAAAAGAACAAAGAATATTTTTTCAACAAATGACACTGGAACAACTAGACATTCATATGCAAAAAATAATAATAATAATAATCTAGATGTAGAATTTATATCGCTTATGAAAAAATATTGAAATGGTTTAGTTTATTAAAAAATAAAAACATACTTGTACAATATGAGCCAACAATTGTGTTCCCAAATAATTTAAAAATTTATGTTTGCACAAAACCCTGCACATAGATGGTTATAGCAGTTTCATTTATAATTATCAAAACTTGGTGCAGTCATGATGTCCTTCAGTATGTGAGTGGATAAATAAACTGTAGTACATACAGAAAATGGAATATTATTCATCACCACAAAGAAATGAGCTATGAAGTCATGAAAAGACATAGAGCTTAAATTTATAATACTAAGTAAAAGAAGCTAATCTGAAAAGGCTACATACTATATAATTCCAACTACATGACATTCTGGATAAAGCAAAACTATGGAGACAGATAAAAGATCAGTGGTTGCCAGTGGGTGAGGGAAAGAAGAAAAAATCAACAAAGCACAGAGATATTTTTTAGTCAAGTGAAACTATTCTGTATAATACTGCAATGGTGGATATATGCCATTATATATTTTTCAAAACACATTGAATATATAACATCAAGAATGAACCCTAAAGTAAACTATGAACTTTGGGTGATAATGATGTGTTGATGTAGGCTCATTGATTTTAACAAATGTAACTCTCTGTGGCAGGAGTGGGGGAGGCTGCAAATGTGTGGGGGTAAGGGACTTATGGGAAATTTCTGTATTTTCTGCTCAATTTTTCTGTGAACCTAAAACTGCAGAAAAATAAAATAAATAATAATAACAACTATTAAAATATAAAAATTGGGAATTCAAAAATTATTGCCTTAATATCATTCTGACATTGCTCTATCCATACCCTCAGAGCCAAATAATGCCAATATAATTGACAACCATTTTAAGTTAAAATACCAATAAACGTTGTACTGCAAACATCTGAATCATAGTCAACACCATTAACTAGCAAAAAAATCAATGGCAATGGGTTGAAATCATTTGACAATTAAGTGCTAGGGTGTACATAGGTTTAAAGTCTTACATTAAGTGACAAGTTAGCAGGAATATCTAGTTTTATTGATGGTTAGTCAACTTTGTGATTGGCATATTAGTGAAGAGGCAGCATGGTGTGATGAATCAGCAGCTGTTGTATACAGTTTAACTAATGGTTTTGGAATATTTGATCTGCTGTTTCCTGCCTAAGGGACATTGCTTCTTTGTAAAATGAAGATAAGTTAAAATATTTTTGAATTAACACATAAAATGCTTTGAACATGTCTCACATGTAGAAGATACAGGATAAATAAATATTAGTAATTTTATTAAGATTATGGAATTGATGGTAAAAATGCAGGCACAATACAAGAAATAGAGGATAAGATAAAATATACTTTTGAAACAATTTGAAAGCTGACAGCTCAAAGGCTCAATGCAACTTGAACACTTATAAGAAGTGTTAACTTAGCTTCAAAAACTGAGATATTTGACAACATGAGCCCTAAATTTTCTCGTAGTCACAACTATCTAGAACCTGGTGGCAATTATTAACTTTAAATAAGCTGTGGCTGTCCTGTCTGCTGCAAACTCCCCTGGTCTTTTTCATCCTTACATATCACTTGCTGAGTCTCTGTAGCCATATGTGTTTGAAACTCCCAATCTAAAACAAACTAAATTGCATAGAATAAATCTGCTTTTAATAACAAATGGTATCTTGAAATAATATTTAATGATAATTATATTTAATGATATTTAATGTTTTTATTCAGAATGTAGTAACTTCATAGTCTCAAATAAAATGTGTTTCTAAAATTTAGTATTCACTTAAATATAGATTTAAGTTTTGTTCTAAGGTTTTTGCCACCCTTTAAGATCAAGGTAAATAGCATGGGATAACCCTTCTAAGCAAAAGTCTTGTTTGTCTAATAAGTTGATAAAATGCACAGGAGCAAAGAGGAAGTAAATTGGATGGTCTCCAATTAGAGCTCTTGAGAATTATTGCAGACCCTTATAGAATCAATGTATTTAACTCTACTCTGCGTTTTATTCTAGTATGTTTCTTACTGAACCTTGTCCTTTGGGTCAGTGGCAGCAGTTTATAAAAACCTGTAACTGTTCCACTACAGTCATAAATTCATTCTAGCATTAGCAAGACTAATTTTTTCCCTAAAGAAGCCTTTTATATTCAATTTGATAAGCTGTTGTCATTAGGTTACCCTCTAGAATTTGCATATTATACTTTGCAGTTAAAAGCTTGAGTTTTCACTTACCCAAAGAATGACCTACCTTCCCAGTACCTCAGTTTCCTCATTTATATGGGAATTTTAAAATAACCTGACATACTGGAGTAGTGAGACAAATAATATAATAGAATTAAGTAGGAGGTGTACATGAATGAGTTAGTTTTTAAAAATGGTATCTTTAAACATTGGAAACTGATCAGATAGTTGACATGTTAAGATAATTATATTTCTGAGACACACACAAACACTAATACACACACATAAATTTACATATTCCTCATTCTAAAAATGGTGCATCATGTTAAAGAAATAAATTCTTATTCAGCTGAGTGACTAGATGAGTGTTCAGCAAGCATATATGGTCCCAGATCTGGTCCCACAAGTGGGAACTAATACAATCCTTAAGGAAGAGAAGACATGTGGAAATGAGGAAAAAGATGATAGTGAATAGAATGAGAAAGGTACAAGATAGCAGAGGCTGATTGAAATGTTGGGTGTTACTAACAGTGAGACATCCTGCTGAGGCTGAGAACAAAGATGCTTTCTATACATAGTGTTTTCACAGTGATAGACCCTTATTAGAGGCTCATAAATCTCAAAAAATTTTTATATGCAGCTACCTTGAGTTTATGTATGAGACTGATTAAAAATAAAGTTTTACAAAGAGTCTGTGCCATAGGTTTGAATGGATGCAAATTCGGTTTTAAAGAAAGTACTATAACACATAGCAAAAAATATTAAACTTGCACCTCAGATAATCATGACACATCAGGTACTTGGGAAATCCCAGAAAGTTGCAGCTTTATGACATGTGTTCTCTCCAGGGACTAGTTTAAATTACTCTTAGAGAAAAGTGAAAGAATATTTAACTTGCAAAAGAGATAATTTAGAAAAGACAGGAGAAAATGTGGCATCAATGTTTAAAAGCATGTCTTGGGATAAAGGAATTTGATTTATGTAGCTGAAAAGTACATAAATCAAACAATTAGGAAAACATTTGTGATGCATATTTTTAATCAATGAAGCAGGATTTTATAGATACAGTTACACCTACTTCCATTTGTATCTACACTATGTAGAGCAGGAGGCAATGGTAAGCCATGGCTGCATTTTCTTTCTTCTTTTTATTTTTTAAAATTATTATTTTACCTTGAAAATGGTAATAAGATGGTCCTAAATTAAATATGAGATAGTGCTGAAAGATGACACTCCCAGCTGGGAAAGCACACAGTTACTGGGGAAGAGAACAAATATGAATAACATTGTTGCTAAGGGTACCACTAGACTAAAGCTAAAACAACAACATCTAGTGGCTGAGGTGCATGAAGGTGAAAGACAGGTATGATGCTACACAAAGCATTCAACTGGAATATGAAATATAAGAAGCATGAACAAAGGTACACTGGAAATTATAAAGCATGCAGTTAGAATGTATAAACATTGCAGTGTTTGGTGTTGACAAAATAAAATGAACTGGAATAGGACTTTTGCAATGAGGCAACTACAACTACAAAGTGTTCTACTCTGGAAATGACAAACTCAGAAAAAATGGAGTGGCTTTAATTCTGAGGCAAAGTGTAACAGATAGAGGATACAATGTGAGTTTTGACCAAATAATAGCAATCAAACTTCTAGGAAATCTATTAACATAACCACTACTCAAGCTTATGCTCCAACTACAGAGGCTGAAGATAAAATTAAAAGCTTTTATGCAAATATCCAAGAAGAAATTGATCACACACCAAAGCAAGACATGCTGATAATTTTAGGCAACTGGAACACAAAAGTAGGAAATAAAGCAGTGTCACATGTCATTGGAAAATTTGGACTACAGATCAGAAATAAAGTAGGAGTTTGGCTCATGAATTTCTGCAAAACCAACAACTTTTCCATGGCAAACACATGCTTCAAACAACTGAACAGATGACTATACATGGACATTACCAGATGGCCACTTTTGAAATCAGATAGACTATGTAATTGAAAGCAGGAGATGAAGAAGTATTCTCTCTGCCAGAACAAGACCAGCAGCAGATTGTAATACTGACCATGAACTGTTAACATCAAACAGAGTAAAACTGAAGAAGAGCACAAAAAGAATCATAGTGCCAAAATATACATAATATTTCTTAAAGATTTATAGTCCACATTAAAAAAGAAACAGATTTGCATTGTTAAACTTAATTGATCAAGGACCAGAAGAACTGTGGACTGAAACTGGAAATATTTGGGAAGAAAGTGGCAAGACAATGCCAGAAGTAAAAAGGAAAGAAAAAATAGTATGAATGACAGAAGAAACACTAAAAATTGTTAGAGACAGGTGAGAAGCAAAAGTAAAAGTTGACAAAAACGGGGTTAGAATCCTTAACATAATTTTTCAATGATTATCACATAGAGGTAAAGAAAAGTATTATTACAATGTAAAGAGGTAAAACAGAACCACACACAAAGAAAGGAAAAACAAGAGATCTCTACCAGAAAATTCAAGAAATAAAAGGGAAATTCAAACTCAGATTAGGAATACTGAGAAATCAACAGGATAGTATACCATCTGACCAGGAGAAAAGATTTAGAAGATGGAAACAGTATAATGAAAAGGTGTAGAAAAGAGCCAAAATGGTAACAGATACCTTTGAAGAAGTTTTTTTATAAGAAAGAATCTGCAATTTAGAAAACAAAGTAAAACTTTCCCCAAAAGTATTGGGAAGAAATAAATTACAGGGGCAGATGGGATATGCATAGAATTATTTCAAGCCACAGAGATAGACTCTGTCAAAATCCTAACAAGATTATGGCAATAAATATGGAAAAGAAATTAATAGCCTATAGACTGAAAACATTCAATATACATTCTAATCTTCAAGAAAAAAAAGACACCAAGGAATGAAGCAATTATAGGACAGTTGCTCTAATTTCTCAAGAAAGTAAGGTGATTCTTAAGTTGATGCAAAAAAAGGCTTCTACCTTATATGGAGCAAGATATGCTGGACATTTAAATTGGATTCATACAAGGAAGAGATTCAAGATCTAATAACAAGCATTTGTTAGACACTAAAGTGCTCTAAAGAATTTCAGAAGAAGTTTAGTTTATGTTTTATAGACTACAGAGAAGCGTTTTACTTCATCAACAATGAAAAGCTATGAACTGCTATCAAAGAAATGGACTCACCTCAGCACTTGATTTTCCTGGAGTGTAACCTCTAATGGGGACAGGAAATCACTATTAGGACAAAATATGGAGAGACGGAATGGTTTCCTATTAGCAAAAGTATGAGACAAGGGTGTATTTTACCGTTTTATTTGTTTAATCTATACACAGAACATTAGACAAAAGATTGGGCTGGATTCACATAAAGAAGTGAAAATTGGTAGAAGAAATATCAATAACAAGACATGCATGCATATGACACCATTTTACTAGAAGAATGTAGCAATGTTTTAAAATGACTTCTGAAGAAAGTGAAGGAAAAAAGTGCCAAAGCAGTACTGCATTTAAATATCAAAAGCACAAAAAATTATGAGTAGAGAATAAATATATGACTTTAACATAGAGAATAAAAACAGAAATTGTTAAAGTTTTGCTTACTTTGGTTTAGTCATCAATTCGAATAAAAGACTGAAGCCAAGAAATCAAAGAGAAGGCTGCAATTCAAAAATGCAGCAATGGAATTAGGAAAGATTACCAAGAGCAATGATGCATCAGTAGAGAAAAAGGCTAAGATCATCCACACCCTTTATTCCCAATTATTGTACTGTGTATGGATGCAAAATTTGGACAGTGAACAAGAGTGATAGAAAAAAAATAATTCATTTGAAATATGGTGATGGAGAAGAGCCTTATGGATCACCTGCTGCCCCAGAAAGATTAACAAGTGGATTCTAGAGCAAAGTCAGTCAGACACATTGCTGGAGGCAAAAATGACAAAACTGAAGCTGTTCTATTTCAGGCACATCATGGTTCTTTGGAAAAGATAATAATATTGGAAAAATACAAGGCAGCAGAAAAAGAGGAAGACCAAATAGAGACCGGTTTGACTACATCAGAAGCCAGAGGCATGAAACTACATAAACTGAGTAGAGCTGTTGAGGACAAATTATTATGAATATCATTCATTCATAGTATGACCAGAAATCAGAGCTGACTCAATGGCACATAAGGCATGCGGCACATAAGGCACACACACACATACACATGCACGCACACATGCATACATGCAAGTACACACACTAACTTTAAATATTCTATCTACCTCATAAAATAGCAAATCTTTTATTTTACACATGTCTGAGTGAAGAACAAACTGATAACTTCTCATAGTTACTGAAAAAGTTATATTACATTTGCTAGGAAATTTAGACCAGAAAATCTCCAATGGCTATTTTTTTTAATTTTGACAAAAATTTGAATAAGTATTTTATTTTCTAATTATATTTTTGGTCTATATATAATAAAATGTGTATAAATTGACATTCAAATTTTATTTTTTTTAATTTTCTCTCTAGAGATGCACAATTTTATAGATAAAACAATCTGTTAGTGTAAAAGTACAGTATATAGATGGTAAGAAACTGATTACTTGAATGTATTTTTTTTTGAGTTAGCAAGATATTTAACTATAGCTTTTCAGCATAGTGTAAAGTTATACTCCCTCCACCTAGCTAATACAGATCTTCAGTTGGAGAACTAACCTCTAAAATGAATTGAGGTTTATAGCTGTGTTACCCTGAACAAGTCTGATCCCGTCTGATCTCGGCTGCTAAGCAGGGTTGGGCCTGGTTAGTACTTGGATGGGAGACCACCTTGGAAGACTAGGCAATGTAAGTGTAAAAAATAAAAAAAATAATAAGGGATTATTGTAAACTGACAAAGTCCTTGCAATCTGTGAGATCAACCAAGGATTGCCTTGCCTAAAAAAAAAAAAAAAATGAATTGGGCAATGTGCTATTACAACATTAGCACAAGTAAAAAAATAATTGTATCACAAATACCAAGAAAACAAAAAATCTTAAAAGAATCTGCAACTCCAAAAATATATTCAGATTCTAATTACAGTTTTGTGATGCATAGAATGGTATTGTTGCCTGACAACATAGCGTAGAATATGTCACAGTTGCCGAACATTTTTAATGTAACAGAAGGGTACTTTTGCCTGCTTTGAAGATAGTAAGGAAGTGAAGACTTTATTATACATGAGGCAGATACAAACAAAACTATACTAATTTGTAAGTAAATAGTCATATTTAGCTTAATTTGTAATCATAACTAAGAAAATTATTAATATTAATGTAGAGAAGTCAAGTCTGGGACATTTTTAAAAGTACTGTAAAATATTTTTTTTATTTCGTACTTTGTAGAAACAATAAATTAAATAGTCCACATAAAATATGTGTAAAAATACTTGTACTATGTCTTCTTCTTGTACTATGTTTTCTTCTTGTACTATATTCTGTCCTTGATTCCACTGAGAAAAAAACAAACAGACAAACAAAAAAAGGAGATATAAAAATAACAAAAATAGTAGCTGGCATAATCTGTAAAAAAAAAAGTGGAATCTTGCAAATACAGGCAGAGCTTCCTACAAACACAAGAACACAGACACACACACACACACACACACACACACACACACCTTACCTTTCTTAAGAATAAGCTTCCCTTCTTTTACTGATCTCTCACTTGCTGGTTTCTGAACAATCCAGGTACTCATCAGCCTTTGTTTGATTGTTTCCTTAAGCTGAAATACTACCTGTGCCTGCAGCTCCAACATTCCCAAGGCTCACTCTTGCTTCAGTCAAATATTTGATTAAATCTCATCCTTTTTATAAAATAAACATTTTATTTTGAAATAATTTTAGTTTTGCAGAAAACTTTCAAAAAGAATATATAGAATTTCTGTGTATTCCTCAGCTAAATAATTTTCTCTGATGTTTTCTTTTTATAGTACTGTGTGGTACATTTGTCAAAACTAAAACACAATATCAATACATTACTGTTAATTAAACTCCAGATACTATTTAGATTTCCATTAGAGCCTTTTTTCTGTTTTGGAGATCCAAGTCAGGATATTATAAAGCATGTAATTGCCATGGGTCCTACTTTTCCTTTCTTATAACAATTTCTCTGTCTTTGTTTTTTATAACCTTGACAGTTTTGAAGATAATGGTTTAGGTATTTTATAAAATGTTCATTAACTTGGGGTTTCCTTTTTTCTTTTCATTCCCTCATGATTAAACTGGAGTTATGAGTTTTTGGAAAGTATGACACAGGGATAAAGTGCCCTTCTCTTCATGTCATCTTAGAAGGTAATACCCATGTGACTTCACTGAGGATTTTACTTTCAATCACTTGGTTAAGGTAGTATTTATCAGGTTTTTCTATTATAAAGTTACCATCTTTCTTTCCCATACTCTTATTTGAAAGCAAATCACTAAATCCATCCCACTCCTAAGAGAGATCAGAATTAAACTCCATCTAATGGGAAGGTGTTATCTACGTATATTATTTAAAATTTTTTTGTAAGAGAGATTTCTTTATTCTATTTATTTATTTATTTATTTATTTATTTATTTATTTATTCATCCATTTATATTGGTATGAACCTATGAATATTTTCTACTTCATAATCCAATTCTACATTTTTTTTTTTTTTGCTTACATTGTTCTAGCTTTGGCCATTGAAAGCATTTTGAAGTTGTCTTCTGTGTTCTTTTGAAGTGCCCCATACTTTTTTTTTATGCATTCCTTTATTTCTGATTCTATAAAATGCTCCATGATCTTCGTGTTTTTTTTGTTTGTTTGTTTGTTTGTTTGTTTGTTTTTTAGTTCCAGGCCTAAAATCAGCCATTTTTCTAAAGACCTCCAGTTCCTTTTATTGGAGAGTGGTATATAGAAGCCAAAAGCTCTGTACTAGATATGCTCATTTCTACTGGGTAAATCTCACCATTTTAATGAGACTACCATGACTGACTTATTTGATACTGAAATCTTCCACTCCTCAGTTCCCATTTCAAATTTTTTATTACCTTTGTATGGTTTGTTCTCTTTTTCTTACCACACATCAACTTCAAAAATATAGAATTTACTTATATATTCTAATTAGTTTTACTGCCTGTTTTCTCTCACCCCTACAATTTGAGTTTTATTAGAACAGAGATTTTTGCTTTTATCTTATAGAACAATATCTAAACAAAGCTGAGAATAAATAATATTTGTTGAAAATATATTGATATTTTTTAGAGGAATTGAATAATTCAAAACATTTTAGATCTCATCCTATTAAGTGTTAAACACTTCAAATTATGCTAAAATTTTGAAAAACAGATATAATTTAGGACAAATTCTTTAATAGTATTGGAAATATCCAAATAAAATCAGGAATCTGCCCTGTTAAATCTATTAATTAAAAGCCATACACTTAGTGGTTTCACAATATAAATGGAGATAATTGCACATAAAGATACAAATAATGTCCCTTCAGTAGATGTTTATGGCTGTTGTCCTTTAATATATAACCAAATTAGAATCTAATAGCAATCAAAACCTAACTTCTATTCATTAATGAGAATGTATCTGTAAATATGAAATCATACAATGCTCTTTGATCTAGTTTTGGCAACTTATTTTTCCCTAATTAAATAATGAATTTAATAAAATATTAGCAGATGTTTATATTTTCATGAGAATCATAGTTTTACCTTTTGAAATTAAACTTTAGCAAATTTAATGTATTAAATGAGCATTAGCATAAAAAAATAGCGATAGTTAAGGGTATATCTGACCTTAATTCAGTTAGAATAAGAAAAATAAAATCAAATATGAAATAAAGTCAAGTAAAAATCTTATAGTTTTAACTTGAAAACAATGTTTGCAGTAAAGTAAATGTGAAAACTACTGCATTAATTTGGTAGTGAGTAGAATTTAAATCTGTTTGAAATATAAGCTTATGCAAGAGAGGTTCAAGCTCATGGGGTAGGAAGATCCTGAGTTCATCTCCTCCCATAGACACAGCAAATCTGTAATTACAACTCTAAGAAGAATTCCCCCTTACAGCAACCTGGAAACTGGATAAACTCAGTCTCCACAACAAGAAACAGCATTAAGAAGGGTAGGCGAGGTAGAGACATGGTCTCACTGAGGAAGAAGCTGCACAATCTGCTTACAGCATTCCATGATCAGAGGGATGGCAAAGGTTAGAAAATTTTCTCTGAGGAATGAGAAATTTGAGTTCCAAGTCAGGCTCCCCAGCCCTTAGATATTGGACAGGTGAGAGGAGCTGCCAAAACACCTGGCTTTGAAAACCAAAAGGGAATACATCTAGAAAAACTATAGAACTGGAGGAAAAGAAAAACCCATTCTTAAAGGGATCATGTGCAGACTCACTTAACCCAGAAACCAGTGCAAAAACTTTAGATAGTTCTCATGTTAGTCTCAATAAATTTAAGAAAATTAAAAATATATCAAGCATCTTTTCCAAACACAACAGTCTGAAACTAGAAATTAATTATAAGGAAAAAAAAAACTGGAAAAAAACTACAAATATGTGGAGGCTAAACAACATGCTATTAAAAAAAAACAAACAAAACAAACAAAAACCAAAAAACAATGAGTTAACCCAGAAATCAAAATGAAATAAAAAAATACATTGCTGTAAATGAAAATGAAGACACAATGTTCCAAAATTTAAGCAGTTCCAAGAAAGAAGTTGTAGTGATACAGGCCTGCTTCAAGAAACAGGCCTGTATCACTTCAAAAATCTCAAAAGAAACAATCTAACCTTACACCAAAAGAAAACAGAAAAGAACAAACAAAACTCAAAGTTAGTAGAAGGACAAAAATAATAAATATCAGAGCAGAAATAAACAGAATAGATACTAAAGAAACAGTGGAAAGGATTAATGAAATCAAGAGCTTGTTCTTTAAAAAGATAAAGAAAATTGATGAATCTTTAGCAAGACTCATCAAGACAAAAAGAGAGGCGTCCTTAATAAATAAATCAGAAATGAAATAGAAGTTACAACCAACACCACAGAAATATAAAGAATCATAAGAGACCACTTTGAACAATTATATGTCAACTAATTAGCTAACCTAGAAGAAATGAATACATTTTTAAAAACATACAATCTTCCAAGACTGAATCAGGAGAAAAGAGAAAATCTGAACAGACTAATTACTAGTAATGAAATTGAATCGGTAATCAAAAAACTTTCAACAAACAAAAGTCCAGCACCAGATTGCTCAGCAGGAATTCTAACAAGCATCTACAGAAGAGTTAATACCTATCTTTCACAAACTATTCCAAAAAAATGAAAAGAAAGGAACACTTTGAAATTTATTTTAAAAGGCCAACATTGCCCTGATACCAAACCAGACATACATACCATAAAAAAAAAAGGCTTCTATCTCTGATGAACATATTGTAAAAAATCAAGAAAATATTAGTGAACTGCATTCAATAATACATTTAAAGTATCATACACCATAATTAAATGGTATTTTGAGATTAATTCAGGGATGCAAGGATGTTTTAATATCTGCAATTCAATCAATGCAATAATTGTATTAACAAAACAAAGGATTAAAATCATATTGTCATCTCAACTGATGCAGAAAAAACATTTGACAATATTTAACATGACATTTGACAAATAATTATGACATAATGGGTATAGAAAGAACATACCTCAGCATGATAAAGGCCATATCTAATAAACACATAGCTAACATCATACTCAGTGATGAAAAGCTGAAGACCTTCTAAGATCAAGAAAGAGGCAAGAATGCCCTTCTGACCACTTTTTTCAACACAACATTGGAAATCTTAGACATGGTAATCAGACAAGAAAAATAAATAAAAGATAGATATCTAAATTAAAAAGGAAGATGTAAAACTGTCACTATTTGCAGATGGCATAATATTTATTATATATAGAAAACCCTAATGATCACACTAAAAATTAATAAAATTAATAAATGAATTCGGTAAAGTTTTAGAAGACAAAATTAATATATAAAAATCTATTGTTTTTATACACTAATAACAAACTATCAGAAAGAGAAATTAATAAAACAATCCTATTTACAGCTGCATCAGAAATAAAATAAAATACCTAGGAATAAATTGAACCAAGGAAATAAAAGACCTCTACTCTGAAATCTATTAGACAGTGATGAAAGAAATTAATAATGACACAAACAAATGCTCATATATTAGAAGAACTAATATTGTTAAAGTTTTCATATTGTAAATGCCAAAGGAATTTATAGATTCAATGTAATTTCTATCAAAATACCAGTAGGATTTTTCTCAAAAATATGACAAATGATTCTAAAATTTTTGTGGAACCACACAAGATGCCAAACAGCTAAAACAATCTTGAGAAAGAAGAACAAAGCTGGGATATCATACTCCTTGTTTTTAAACTTACTGCAAAGCTATAGTAATCAAAACAGTATGGTAGTGACATACAGAAACAGACACACAGATCAATAAGACAGAATAGAAAGCCCATAAATTAACCCATGCTTATGTAGTCAATCTATGACAAGAGGAAAAAATGTTCAGAGAGGAAAAGACAGTCTATTCAATCAATGGTGTTGGGAAAATTAGACAGCTACATGCAAAAGAATGAAACTGGATCACTTTCTTACACTATATACAAAAATAAATTTAAAATGGATTAAATACATAATGTAAGACCTGAAATCATAACATCTAGCAGAAGGCAAAGTTAATAAACTCATTGACATTGGTCTTAGCAATATATATATTGTTTATTTAAAAATAAACAAATGGACTACATCAAACTAAAAAGCTTTTGCACAGCAATGGAAATTGTCAACAAAATAAAAAAGGAACCTGCTATATGGGAGAAGATATGTGTAAATGACATATCTAAGAAAGGGTTATTATCCATAAGATATAAATAACTCAAAAGATTCAATATCAAAAAAAAAAAAGATCTAATTAGAAAATGGGCAGGGGATCTAAATACACATTTTTCCAAAGAAGAGATACAGATGGCCAACAGACATATGAAAAGAGACTTAACATCACTAATCATCAGGAAAATGCAACCCAATACCACAATGAGGTTTCACCTCAAACCTGTCAGAATGGTTGTTATCAGAAGGACAATAAATAAGTATTGCAAGGATGCAGAGAAAAGGGAACTTCTGTGCACTGTTGGTGGGATTCTAAATTGGTGCAGCCACTATGAAAAAAAATATGGAGGTGTCTCAAAACATTAAAAGTAAAACTATTATATGATCCAGCTATTCCACTTCTGGGTACATAGATACAGAGAATAAACTGATGATTGCCAAAAGGGAGAGGATGAGGATGGGCATAATAGATGAATAGGATTAAGAGGTGCAAATTTTTAGTTACAAAATAAATAAGTCTAGAGAATATAACTTATACTATACTTATTTATTTTGTAACCAAAATAAATATTACATTTGTAACCAAAAAAAATATACTCAATAACATTGTAATAACTTTATATGGTGAAGAATATTTACTAGACTTAATGTGGTGACATTTAGTAAGGTGTTTCAGTATTAAATCACTACATCATATACCTCGAACTAGTATACTTCAATAAAATATATTTTTAAATTAGAAAAATACATTTGACACAATTTTGACTTTGCTCATTCAAAATAGGTTTATCTTGATTTGCTCAACAGATGTGTTTCTAATTTCTGCTTAGAAATTAGCTAAAGCATTAAAATAATAATTATTATTTTATAGTTGTACATTAAATTGAAAAAATAAAACAAAAAACAAGCTTATAAGAAATTCTACAATAATATTCTAAAATAAAAAGTTTATATATACCCATTTGAACAGAAATTTATATCAATACTCTAAAATTGTGATTCCCATTTTCTCATCTACTACTTTTCAAACATGTGAAAACACACTGAAAATTCAAACTCTATTACAAATATCAAACAGAAGGAAGAAAAAAATAAATCTCCTTTAGAATCTTAACTACAGAGTAAAAAGAAAATGTAAAATGAAATAAAAGACAAGAGAGAATGTGAATTTAACTGAAAAACCTCAATTCTTTTAATATATTATTTATTATTTATATTATACCTTATCATAAACTTTTCTTAATCACCCAGTTAATTATGTTTTCTTGATAACTAAGCTTGTTGGTAATGTCATAACAGTACTTATGAAAGATAATTCTCTTTCTCCATCTTCTCTTTTTCTTTCTTTCTGACCAACACATTCATCTACATATTCATCCACAATATTATCCACACTCACAAACACATACACCCATACATCGCTCTTTAAGAAGGGTGCCTTTTAAGAAGGTGAGAATAGCCTTTTCAAATAGTCATTGGTCTCAGTACAAATACCATATAAGACTCTATTAATAAATGTAATGTAACAGATATTTATCATTAAAAACTTGCTAAATGTTATCTCCAGTCCTTTGACAAACCACATTTTTAAAAAATTAACAAAATGTCTTTTTAATGTGTGTGTGGGGGGAGGAGTGGGGAGGGGAAAATGGTGTTGGTGCTTTATATTATAAATGTAAATAAGTAAAGGCTGGTAAATAATATCCAAGAGACTTTTTTTCCTCAGATTTCATTTAATTTCAAACATTTTAATAATCTCCATATGTTTTCTCATCAAAATTTGACCACTTCATAATAGTTACTAAATACCTGTTTTTATAAAAGCAATTATTTTTTTCTTGTCTTTTTAAGTAACATATTAAAATTTTAGAAATAAAAGTAAGAAAAGCAAGCACTTTAAGAGATTTATTCAATAGGATTTCAGACTACATTGAGAATGTTATAAATATTCTGAAAAAAAATTCTCCACTTTCATCAAATATGTTTAGGAAAAGTTTTCAGGAAAGTATTATCCTTCTTTAACATAAACTCATATTATTTTTCCTGAAATAAAATTGAAATCTCTTGTACATTATTCTATCTAAATTCAAATATACAGATAGTCATACAGTCTCACATGGCTAAGAGCTCAAGTTATCCTTTTGTTGTGTAATAAGAAGCCTTCAATCAGATGACATTTGGCAGATCCTCAGAATTGGCTTCATCATCATCATTATCATTCACATTTTCAAATTAATTGATATCTCCTATATTCAGTGCTTGTCTCAGAGAAGCTACACAATAAATATTTAAGTATAGAAGGAAAAGGAAGGAAAGGAGAAAAGTTATATAATATTTTGCAACATTTTTAGGAGTACTAGCCACCCCACATGATTGATGGGACTAAGCTGTTATGCTCTTTTCTTCATTTTTCCAACCTTAGAGAGGTCAGGTTTGGGGAAGACATGTTTACAAACACCTACACATACTTAAGTACATATCTATCTCCCTTGTGATTTACAGCCACTGATTGGAATAGTTTGGCTTCACTTTTGGAAATATCCATTAATTCATCCCTGATAGTTTCCACAGAGAAATGATGAAAAAGTAAAAGAAAAAGAAGGATGCCAGAAGAAAGGCAAGATTGATTTTAAAACTAATCACTGCAATCTAAATATCTGATGAAGAACTATAAGCTTATAAGTAGCAATTATTTATATATAAAGTATTTATAAATGTAACTTGTATCTTTTAAAAGAAATGCTACTAACAATATTTTAATATATAAAACTTTAGAAAAAAACAGGAAAATTGACAGCAAGTTTTTACAAAATTGGTACTGTAAATACAGTCAGTCAATCTTCTTTATTTGTGGATTCTGTATTTGAAATTTTGCATACTCACTAAAATTTACAAATCAATACTCCTGTAATTTCCATGGTCATTTATAAACATCAGTGGAAATGCAAAAAAAAAAATGAGTTACTTGACATACGTTACGTGCTCCTGCCTGAGGTTGAACAGGATGACTATCTTTTTGTTTCAGCTTATACTGTAAATTAGTGTTCTTTTTTATAGTCGATTTAATGCCATATTTCATGTGTGTGTGCTTTTTGTCAGTAGTTTTGCTTTTGAAAATGAAACAAAGCATAGTGTTGAAGTGGGTCTCCTGTTCCTAAGCACAAAGCAGGCCGTAGAGTCTTACTGAGAAAACTGATGTGTTCTATAATCTTCATTCAGGCAGGAGTTATAAGAAAATCAGTTGACTTCCATTTAGTTCATTGAGTTTGATGGATCAATAAAGTATATTAAATAAAGTAGTTTTAAACATGATATTTGGTGACAAAAGGAAATTTAATTTTGAGTGGTGAACACACAACGCAACATCAAAGCCACTTCAAAACTGTAAATACGATAACTATCTGTTGGCCAAGGCATTTCTAAAAGTTTGAATAATTTGGGAACACTTGTTTTCGAGAGTCAATATTAGTTCTATATACTGTACTTGGTACAGATATTTAATTATTAGGGTTATTTAACTCAGTTAAAAAATATTATTCTCTTAGAAAAATGGGAAAAAAAGATTAACAGTCTTAATAAACTACAATTTATGTACATAGGAAAATTAACATTATTAATAAGAAGAGAAAGAAAAGTATATAACTACAATATATTGAGTACTTACTATGAAACAGATATTTCCTTTTGCTTTTCATATGTATTACTGTGGTTTGACTAATAACTCCTATATTAAGTAAATTGTGTTAGTATCCTAATTATTCACATAAGGCTACTGGGAACCAAGTGGCTTAACAAGCCCAAAGTTACACAACTAGGGAGGAAGAGAGTTCAAATGCAAAAGCAGGTAGGCCTGACTCCACAGCTATGAAATAAAGACATAAAGCAGATAATAGCTTTTAGCTGATAAGATTTTATCAATCCATGAAGTCTCATTTTCAGATCTTTTCTCCTCTATCCATAAAACCTAAATTACTACATATATGTGTACAACATATACATATACACATATAAAAGATATATAATATATACATATAAAATATATATTCTATATATAATATAAATCCAACAAAGAAAACAAAACAAAAATATTAACCTGCCCACCCTCACCAGTTGTTTCTCCTTTAGAATATTTGTAACTTCAAATGTTTTATTACTCCAATATTCCACACTGTTAATTAAAAAACCAGGGTAGTCATAGTCATGAATATTATTAGGTATGAACAGGGCTAATAGTATAGATTATTTCTATATAAAATTTGCCACACCTCTTTTTTTGGGGGAAATAGGTAGTTCTCTAAATTGTGGAAGTGTCTAAATATTTATCAAATAATTTAAAGAAACAGAATATTTTCAACCCCTAAAAAGGACTCCTCATGAATTTGATACAGGTATAGGGACCACTGTATTCAGCAAAATTAATGACAAAAGAAGCCTTTCTCAGAATATAAACACCAAAACTACAGCAGCCCGATACGTTATTCTTTATAAAATTAGATCAATTTACTTATGACATTATTTTTTTGTTGTTCTTTCATACGCTCTATGTCCCAACCCGCGGGACAGTCAACGGGGGCCCCAAGCACTGAAAGAGAAGGGGGACAAGAAACACGAAGAATGGAGACAAGACAGGTTTTCTGATCAAGTCTCATTTATTGTAGGTAGCGGTAGAGTATATAAGGGGGAGGAGGATTTGCATAAGCACGGTTGCCTTGGATACCGAACCGCAGAACATTCCATTTCCTTATATGACCCAAAAATGCAGAAGGGTCCCGGGAGAGGAGGGGGCTGCAAGGTCAGATTAGTTTAAGCAAATGGCTCAAGGGGCCCAGGGCAAGTCAGGGCATGTCAGGGCAACTGACTTTATGCTGTCTATCCTATCAAATAGCACAGGGCGAGGCAGACCCTGTCCCAAGGCGAAGTTGCCTAGATCTCAGGTATGAGAGCCTTGATAAGAACGGCTCCCCACAGCTCTATACTTCATTTTACTACAGTTATTCCTGCTTTTCTCGTTCCTGGTGAGTGTGAAATTTCTCCCTCATTTTGTTTGAGGCAGGATTTCCACACACCACCCAACCCCACTGGAGATCTTTCCAATTTTCAAATAAATAGGTTTTCAACACTCTTATTAATCCAGTGAGAGCTTTAGTTCAAATATAATGTAGTTCTTTTATTTCAGTTAAAATTGTTCAGAGAAGACCAAGGTAGATCAAATGCAATTCTTCCTAAGAGTATCACAGTACGACAAATGTATTTGTTTTCTGGATTTGTGAAAAGTAGCAAACTGTGTTTATAAATATAGATTGCACCATAGGTATTAGTGACAGTCTTATCACATCACAGTTTCCACTGAATAATTTTATGATGTCTGATGCTCATTTTTTCTGTAACTGTTTTTATAAGCTGAAGACGATCAACTTTGTTACACTGAAATAAAATTCACAACAACCACAGATTACACCCACACCTTTGACATGTCCATCCCTGTTTAGTCATGGGTATCTGAAGTGATATAAAGGGTAGAGTTTTTCTTTCCCCTTCAAAGAAAATGTACTGCATCTGTTCATCTCGTGTTTGTGTGTGTGTGTATGTGTGTGTGTGTGTCCTATAGTAGGAGAATCTGTCTCAAAACACTAATTTACTGCTTTCTCTAAAGTTTTATGGTGAATTAGACACAGCTGAAATCAATGGAAATTTCCTCCTGAAAGGTTTCTCAGGGGTTGATTCTTCACACATGAAATTTGCTGGGAAATCTCAATTATGTTTTGGGCTCTGCTGGAGAGTCTGACTCCCTCTGGGAGAATCTCTTGCAAGAGAGATGAAGACTGTCCCTGCTCGACTCATTCTGGAGTAAGTCAGAGGATAAATAGATGACTTGGTCTCAAGAGCTTCCATCCAGATATATAAAGGAAGGCTTTAGCAGCCACAGCCATGTCTTAATTAGAAACAGGTGCACTCAATCTTTCACCAACAGCTCAATTTCTACTCTTCTTTACATTTTAGTAGTATGTAAAATGTTTAGTGGTATGGTTCAGTGTTTGACAACTAGATGAAAAATGCAGATATATAACTATAATAGAAGAGAAGTTGTAGTGAGGAAAAAAAATAATTCTCAGGTAGAAAGTCCTGGATTGAAAAACTCATATGATGGGGTCCTGTTATGAGTTCATATAAATTATTCATCTGTAAGAGGGAAATAAATTACTCATAAATTACTCATAATTATACAAATTAAGCAGATTCTATCGACAATGAATACATTCAATTCTGAAATAGCCATTGTCAAAAACTTGTACAAATATGTTTACTTGTTTTCAAATACTGACAGATAAAAGGATATAAATTCTAGAGCCTGGGTGCAAATCCTAACTCCTTTACTTACTAATTATGTAATCTTGGATATGGCACTCAGAGTTTGTTGGCCTCAGAGTTCTCATTTGCAGAATTGGAAATATAATAATATTTGCTTTGTAGAATTTTGAGATTGAGTTTTAATAGATCTAAAGTACTAGAATATTGCTTGGAATAAGGTAAATGTGATGTGTGTTAGCTTTTGTTTTTGTCCATATTATTATCTTGATCTTTGATTTTAATGACATTAGCCATCATATGGCATGGCTGATCACTTGCTCTTAGAAATACTTATTTTAATTTGGCATCTAAAGCACCACATTTCTTAATTTTCCTATTTCGCTGACTTTTTCAGTATCCTTTACTGGCTCTTTTTCATCTTGCAACAGTGCTTTAACTTCACATTCCCCAGGGCCTCTAAATATTGTGTTTGCCTTAGAAATCACCCTTTGGACCTCTTTTCTACCTACACTTACTTCCTTGGTGACATCACAAAGACTCATTCATAGCTTTACATTTCTTCTATATGCTTATATATATCGCCAGCCCATACATATATCCTTAACTCCAAGCATTTGCTTATTTCAACATCCCTTCTGGAATCTGTAGAAAGCAAGAGCAAAAACAGATTTCATAAAACCTAAACTTATAAGGAGGAACTTTAAGAATAATAGTATAAATTATAAATAGAATATTTGGCATAAAAGTGATTTCCC